>CAJNDS010002427.1:155000-237500 GCA_905221605.1 Symbiodinium natans
TTGGTCCGTGTGGACTTGAACTCTCCATCGATGGGAGAGTGCTTCTTCCCCTGAAATGCTCACACATCTCTGAACTTCACGTTGAACTTCACAACACTCTTACAAGAGATCAGCCTTGGCATAGAGCTTGAGCGTGGGATAGCTCTTGATGTCCGCGGAGCTATGCTTGTACCTACAGATGTCTCTCATCTTGCGGCCGCAAGAAGCAGACGAAAAGTGAGCCTCATAAGGCACCTCAACATGTAAGGCCTACTCCCTGTTTCGAAATTCGAAGGTTGAGACAATGGCATGAGAGGCATGTTTCAAGAGGGGCCCGGGGCACTGCGTCGCATCCATCTTCCTTGGTCAGAGTGTGCATGGACTTTGCAGGCCGGACAGGTGCAGTTTCAACCACCTCAAACCAATTTCTCATTAAAAGCCTTGACTGCGGACAAAGAAGAAAAAGCTGGGAACCGCGAAGCCAGGGCATGGAGGGGATCCGACCAGCAAAGTCTGGCCTCGTGTGCAGCCGAGGCTCACGATCGCCACGCCATCGTCTTGTGCGTAGTGTTGGGCCTCACTAATCACCAACACTTACTTTGAATTTTTGCGATGTCGATCAGCACTTAGGTCAATTGTCGAGTTCCCCGCCACCAGCTTGTACTCTGGAGCTAACGCCTGTCCAGAAGAGATCTTACTTCGGAATCGACCACGACAGCAACCAAAGGAAACAGGCCTGGCAACCAGGTTAATACCAGTCACCTATAGCGCACGTGACAAACTAATGAGTTCCGGCTACTTGCCACACTTGCCCCGCTTGCCCCACTCGCATCATTCCCCCCCCCCCCCATGGTTATTGACGCGAGTCTCATCATTTCTCCCTCACAGTACGGGATTTCCGGCTGCCTGAGATGCATAATGTTGCTGGCAATGTCAATTAATGTTCCATCTGCTGGGCCCACAACGATTGCTCACTATGTCCCGGCGCTACTGGGGGGGTTGTGATGGATCGGCCTTGCAGTGGCCACACCAAGGTGCGTAGAACTCGACCAAGACATCCTGCTCAGATGCGCAAACACAGGTCAGCAGGTTCTGTGCAGCTTACGGATGCAGGTATATGCAGGTGCGCACTCTTCTATGTACTTGTACAGACGGCCAGGCCAGAACCATCACCGGAAAACTCCGCAAAAAACTGAAGCGACATAGCACCAAGTGTTTCATCGCTTGGCGCGCAGTTCGACGCAATGCGATGCATGCCGCCTTGTCATTATTGATGACCAAGCTGTCAAAGGTGTCGCTCGTGACCGAGACCACGGGATCCTGGCTCGAGTCTCGAGCTGCAAGTTGCATCAAACTGCAGCCTGAAGAGGACTCACACGTCAAGCATGAATCGTATGTATAGCGCGTTTTATTGGTTCTTCTAGAGGCAAAAAACAACAAACCGAATGAGAGAGAGAGAGAGAGTTAGAGACACAAAGGGAGTAGAGATATGCATAAACGAATTGAGGTCTTTCGGGCTTCTTGGTTTATGAATGCACGAGGCGACTTTGTACATAAGCTGTGAATCCCCAAAAAAACTTGGTTTTGGTGGTTTTGGGCTGGAGTCTCTAAGTGATCGCCCTTGGAAACGCGTTGCCCCCTGTGTGACACAGATCTGTAACTTTCGGTTGTTCTGACCAATGCCCGGAACTCAAGGGACGTAGAACTGTGCTGGAAGGGCTAAAAGCTTGCCAAGAGTGAAGCCTGGCCTAGGGGCCTAGATATAGCAGCCTTGCCGACAAGACACGGTTATAGAGTGGGGGAGGTCGAGCCGCGCCTTTTCCGCTGAGAGCTGTCCCTGCTGCCAGTTCTCGACAAAGGCCTCCACTATGGCAGTGAGTGGAAGGCAGGGAAACCTGAAACTCCTGCATGGTCCTACACGGAATCCTTAAGAACGCCCTCTGTAAGCAACGCCTTTCAAGGACATTCCTTCGAAAGTCATTTCGACGTTGTCACAGTCTTCTCATTGTTTCTCACGGCTGCCCGCTTTCTCTCGAGAAGTGGCCAAAAAACATCTTGGACTTGATATGATGGGTTCTCCTGCAACCTCTCACACAAAGTTTGCCGTCCTCATCGTGATGCTGGCGCGGGCTGTCGTGCACTTAACCCTCTTGCAGAAGCTATGGCACGCCAACGCGGGCCAGACTTCCTACAGTGGTGCTAGGTCTGTCTCTTTCGTGCTGCTCCGAGTCTCACTGCGTTGTCTGACTTCTGATTGGCAAGCTCTCAGCACATAACGAATCATCAAGAGCCTATCTTTCTTCAGAGGGTTGTGCTGGACCATTTGGCCCCGGTTCATACCAACCGCATCCAGCGGTTCTGATTTGAAAAAGAAATGAGCTGAAGCAAAGGTCGTGCTCTGCAACCAGCGGCCTGCACCGCATCGCGCGTCAAGGCCGTGTGGGAGGATTGCTGAGACAGCCGATACACCTTGGTGCGTGGCAGTAGGGCAGTCCTGGGATTCAATCTAAGCGTCTTCCTTTTAGGAAGCAAAAGCCCCCGCGCTTTGCCTTGTCAGCGTCCTCCGACTCACCAAACTCCCAAATCGCCACCTTCACATGCCAAACCCTCATCCTTCACCTTTATGGCCTTATGATTAGTCGGTGCAAGCACAGGTTGCGACAACTTTGCGGTTCCATGCGCAGCACACACAAACGCCGCAGTTGAGCAGCACTGCCCGCACAAGCTGCCTCTGGAAAATCCGCGGGGGTCAAGCCAACCTTGCATCGTCTCGAGCAAAGTGAATATGAGAAGCTTGGAACTTGATTGGTTCAAACCATAATGGCACCAAATGCCTATGCGGTCAGTGTCGGAATGTGAGGCCATGGATCTACTTGACACTCGGCATAAGACCGGGCTGGTCCCATCTTCGTATGTCATATTTGCAATAGTATACCACCAACACTGGGGAGCCGCGCATTCTTGCCCAAACTCTCGCTGAACTGGCCTTTCTTGAGGTGCACCTCACGTGGTTTGAAATGTATATTTATTCATCGGAAATAGGCTCGTGTTTCCGGAAACCCCAAACTGCTAATTCAAGCAAGATTGCAAGGTTTTCTTATGACTTTTGTCAAGGGATACCGGGCTTGGCTTGAGGGTTTTTCAAACATATCCTGGATGTGGTGAGTTCGTCGTTGTCCTCGTCGCGGTTGCTGTGGTCGTTGTCTGTGGTTGTTTGATGCTGGTGTGGGGTCGTCGCTGTTGATGGTTGGATGCCGCTTCGTCGCCTGGCATCCTGCTCTCCACTGCAGCCGTTGTTTGGAATCTGCGGCCCGGGCCCACTTGAGCTTCTGGTCTTTGCGGAAGGACACTGCTAGTTCCTGCCATGCCAAAGCTTTGCTAGCAGCTCGAATGCTTATGTCAGTCGCTCGACGCTCGAGTTCAAGATTTACGGCAAGCCGCATGCAGATCGCGGCGGAGCTTCTCGTCTTCGCCTCCAGTAGATGGGGAATGCCAGCTTCTGCGACCGGAACGGCTGCAGCCCAGCTTTGATTTGACTGGCAAGATCTTGAGCGATGTCTGAAGGACCGCACCGAAGTAAAGAACCAAGCCATTCCCAGGATCGATGTCCTGTAGGAAAAACTTCTCCTGGCTTGGCCCGAGCGCGCAACTGTGGGGCACAATCGGGCACAACTCGGCATCACTGCATAACTTGCCCAAGCTTCTGGAGAGAAAGCCACGCATGCGACGTGCGACACTTGGGTCCGCACCGTTTGCTCCGATCCTGGAATCAAAGCCTTGTCGGGTTGTGCGGCTCTACGGACTTCTTACTTCGCTGATCTCGGGGCCTCGGATTGCAACTCAGCTTAAGTAAACCCGCTTTGGCATGGAATTCATCACAGTTGCAGCAATCGCGTGCAGGTGGCATCATGCGACGTCTGCCCAAACAATTTTCCATTGGCCCTCGCGCAACAAGTGCCAAGACGACGACGGGCACCCGCTTTGAAGCAATCCAGGCCATCAAGGACTCCTCGGCATGCGCATGATCCGAACCATTCCCGAGCTTGAGTTTATAAGGGTGTTGGTATGCAACCGGGTTCCTTCTCGAGACCTGTCCAGGCCTCAAAGACCGCCTTCCACCCACCTCCCCCGCGTCCAATTCAAGCACAGATGGACCCGATAGCCATAGGACCGAGCGAAACTGTTGGGCCAGCTGCTCTGCGGTGTGAAGACTAGCACCTTTGCAGACATGCAACTCAATGAGCATGCAGCCTGATGCTCGGGGGCGAAGCCTGTCTCTACTCGCTGCCAGTGCGAGGTTCTGCTCGAGTCAGCACGTTCCCCAGACTCGCCTTCTCTTCGAAGTCGAAGCTGCGCAGAAGAGCAACCTCACAAGAAGCTCATAAAGAGTTGGGTCACCTGGCCATATGGGTGCGAGGACTGCTATGAGAATCTACGAGACCCAAGCAACCGGCGCAAGGCAGCTTCTTGTCCCCAGAACCTGTCGATCTCGAAAAGAGACTGGGAGTGCGCTCTTTACAGTGCCACCGTTCCTGCACCACCACTGCCCGCCTACCTTCCCTCCCCCCCGATTTTGTGCCCTTGTATGCGAAGGGAGCAGGGCTCTCAGCCAGCCTAGACTCTTCAGAAGCGCAGGGCTCGCCGACTCCACGATGCCGACCGGAACCTCACCTGGTTGGGGGACAGGCGAGGAGAAGGGGGGATGAAACAAGGATGGAAAAACCCAGAAATCTTCGTAAGTTTCAGGGAGAACCAGCAGAGTGTGGCAACACCGTGAAGCCACCGCAGGATCCGCCTTACCCACGGGGGCTCGAGCATGTAACGAAATGCAGAGATACAGAGTGGAGACCCTAACCTTAAACCTGGCATCCCGAAGCCCCAAAGCCCAAACTAAACCGCTAATCAGACCCAAACGCTAAGTTGCGCCCGAGGGATTCTCGGTGGTGAGAGGCCCGGTTTTAGGAGTACAGCACATTACAGCACACCGGGCGAGAATAACTGAGTCATTTTTTGCAAAAATCCTTACGGCCCTACACGGAGGGTAAAGAAAGCAGCTATAGTACGCCTGTCTGGGATCATGCAAGGTGTCAGTGCTATTTTGGTGAACAAACAGGTTTTGAGTCTGCCTCCTCTCAGTATGTTTTGAGAGTCTGTGGCGGTGCCCTGCACAAGCCAAACACTTCTCAGCTGTGGGGCGTAGGTTGGTACAGCATGATGCCTTGCATTGGTAAAGCATGGCAAAAGCTCTGGCCTGCAGCATTCGAGGGGTTCAAGGCGAAAGAGGCGTCCTCTGCAATTTACCAGCAAAACCCCCGCACAAATATGCACAGACCATGCCCGAGCGTGCTGATCACAGCGATCACAGCCCCAACATGATCGACTGGCAACTCTAAAGATCCTAGCGAACAGTTGATGTGCTCGATTCTCCCAAGCAGATCCCAGCACTGCTGTGCCTCCAACACTTGAAGCAAAACGCTGCTCTCAACCACGCCCTCCAGCAGCCTCCCATGTCAGCGACCATACGCCACAAAACCAGTGTCCTGGGCCTTCCTCTGCCAGATGCACATGCACAGACCACAACGGTTGCAACGAGACCGGCTACGACACTTACAGCATCTTACAAGACTGGCTTGGCGGACCCGAGCACCGCCACGGGCTTCTGGGAGGACCAGGAGGCGATCTCATCGGCGGATACAGGCAAGCCTCGAAAATGCAGGAGTTTTATTCCCCCTCGATGATTGCTAGATTTCCCGGTCTACCCCTCGCTCATCCCTGGAGTGCCCAACCCCAGAGTGTCCCTGGAGTGTTTCTGGAGTGCACCCTAGAGTGCAGAGTGTCCCTGAGTGTCCCTGAGTGCCCAACCCAGACTCCCCGACCCCAGATTGTCCCTGCAGTGCCCAACTCACCAGAGACTCCCTAAAGTGCCCAACCCCCCCAAACCCCAGACAGTTTGTCCCCACAAGTGTCCCTGGAGTGCCCAGTGAAATAGGTATGGCGTTTTGCGGTGTTTTCAAGAGTGTCCCTGCAGTGCCCCCAACCCCAGTGAGTCCCTCGCTCAACCCTAGCCAGAGTGTCCCTGGAGTGCCCAACCCCAAACTGCCCCTGGATGCCCAGTGCCAGGGTGGCCCTGGAGGGCCCAACCCCAGACGGCCTCTGGAGCGCCCACCCCCAGAGTATCTCCACCCAGAGAGGGTGGGGATGTTCGAAGTAAAATAATTTCCTACTGCAGCATCGATCTTGCTCTGCGCGTTTCTGCTCTCCTCGGTCGCTTAGCAGGCCAGCTTCTAGGGCGAGCATTGCCATGACCCCTGACACTGCGCAGTATGCGCGGTATGTACACTGCATGGACACAAGCGCTACAAGGCGCCGCCACACTCAGACTCGGCACATCTCGGCACAAAGTCCCAAAGGACCGCGGGAGATGGCAAGGGATGTTCTCATTCCAGCAACGACTGCAGGGCCGATGCCGCTAGACCCAACGCTGCCAGCGGCTGCCCCACAGCGCGGAGACCGCCGAGGAGCTGGGTTTCGGACTCGGCCCCCGCCATCCGTTCCTCGGCTGAGGCCACCTCCACGATGAGGGCATAGAAGGCATCGGCATCTCCACGCGAGGCTGAGGGCGTGAACTTCCAGCCTAGGTGCCGCCCCTCACAGCGGCCACACACCAGCACGGACCATGCATAGCCAGGGAACCAAGAGTCCAGTGCCTGCTTCTTTGGTACCTCGAGGACATGCAAGTCCGTGAAGTCCAGTGTTCTGAGAAGCACCAGCTTGAAGGGCAGCTGGAGCTCTGATAGTCGAGCAGGCTGCTTGAAATTGTAGAGATTAACTTCCATGCCCTTGGCTTCGTATTTCTCCATCCCTAAGAAGGAATCTGCCTGCACTGGCTGGAGGGGAACTAGGTTCATCAACGACAGATCTAGCTGTTTCTGCGCGGGGCACTCGCAGCCTTCACCGGCACACTGGGACATCTGGGACATGTGTGGATTCCCGGTTGCCGAAATGGAGGCTTCCCGTGCCCTGGCCAGAGCGCAGCTGACCATGGCCAGCACCCAAGGAAACTGCGCCATCGCAAACGAGAGCGGCATCCAAACGACGTCACCAATCTTCAAGCTCGAGCCTGAAAGCGGCGCCACGTTTGGGATATGCTCTGCGGCCAGTCTGCACCAGGAGTCACTCCTACATGAGCAGCGTGAGCTGATGGGTTGATGTGTCGCTGAGCACAAAGGTCCCCACGCTGGACCAGCTGTTCGTTCTGTTTTCCCTGCGTGCGGAGTCCAAGTGCAAACTGCGCAATGAGTCTGGGACTCGTAGACGTGAATTGGATCAGGGTGCTGGTGATGACAAGTTCAAGGTCCAAATGGTCGCAGCCCTTCTTCCAGCAGAAATTCTCGAGCGCCCGGCATCGCTGCACAAGACGTGCCTTCGCCCACTCTGCCATTTTGGCAGCCGTGCGCGGACCTTCGTACTTGACGGACACCTCCAAAGATGCTGGAAACGATAAAACTGAAGTTTGCTGATGATGGATAGATGGCCTTTGGGGGTGAACATGGAGTCGCTTTATGGGGGCAGTGGCCTTACCAACTCGATTCAGGAGTGCCCAGCTCCTGGCTGGGCTCGACCGGCAAAGAGCGAGGTCCCTGTAGGACTCATCTAGCTAACCCATGTCAAATGTCTCCTTTGTTCTTGGATTCTGCTGCATTCTGCTCCGCAAACGCACGGAGACATGAGATGGAACTGCTGACGTTCTCTTCTCTCATCCTGTCCCATGAGCGGCTTCTAACGTGAAACCCATGTAGAATGAAAAAAGATGTGCACAAATGTAATGGATATATATATATATATATGCACACACATACGTGTGTGTCTATACATAGTGACAGAACAACATCGACTACACAACCTGATGATTTTAAATGGCTTGGATAAGCTCATAGTAGTTACAATGCACAAGCAGAATGACAACAACAAGACGGCCTGTCAGCATCACCCCCACCACATGAAACGAATTATTGAAGTGAACACAACTATCAGGCATCTGGCCTTCGGGCTGCCTCTGAACAATCTCAGAGTTGGGAACGACCTGGGCCGAACGCTTAGGTCTGTGGCCAGCAATACCAAGCACAATGGTGACGATCATCGACTCAATACTATTGTTCCGACACGTATCCTAGTTAACTTTTCAGCGAGACGAAGCAACGATGCCTGAGCTGCACAATTATAAGATTTCCGCCGGCACCAGTCTGGCTTGTTGTCAGCTCATACTCTTGATCATGCACCCTCGTGGTTTGCAAACTATGAACGGGCGGCTGAGGGCGTAACCTTGAGCCCTCTTTCATGTGTGCAGCCAGCAGACCACGTGTGATCACACAAGACTCTCGCGCGTCCGCTTGCATGCCACGCTCGTGCATCCAGAAGCGCGTGTTATAATGTAATAGGCTGGAAACTGTTAATTATTTCTCTAGCAAGCACTGTGGGGTTCCGAACGAAACTGTTTCACCCCCCGCGTGTCGCTCGCGGCACCTCGAAATTAATGTGAACGTTCTCGCGCTTCAGCACCCCGCGCACCCGTGCGTAGTGCGAACGATGGCGCCCTCACAGAGTTCGCCTGTGTCGATCAACATATGGATGTCCTCTGTGTCCTCGTTGTGTTACTGGGCAGATCGCACAACTCTCGCAAGGGGGAGGGGAAAGGGCATGCAGCGCGATCCCTCTTTCGAAGCACAACTGTCAAAAAGCAACAACTCAGGTGTCCCATAGTCCCAATCGGTCCTCTGCACAGTCTAGCATGATGCAGATAAAATGCAATCTTTCTACAGCTTTTCCCCCCTGAAACTAGGACTGGGGCTGCACCTCGTGCTGCTGGGCCAGGGCCTTCTCGGCAATGGAATCTACCTGGTTTCGGGTTCTGCTCCGGCTCCAAAAAAACCGAAGTGGCCATATGGGAATAGAATCTACGGGAAAACCCACAAAGAATCGTAGCAAGTTCATGATGCCCCCCCCCCTTCTTGCTGCTTGAGGGTTTCTGACTGTATTCTGGCACGGGTTGCCTGTTTTGGGCTGTTCTTGCTCTTCTTGCCTGGAGCAGGTTCTCACAGCCCTCAGCAATGTCCCAAGCTGGCCTTGGCAACCAGGATCCCATCATCCTGGCAGAGCTCCGCGGTCCTTCAATACCCATGCTCTTTTCTCTCACACGAACAAATCTTGTTTTTCGTCTCTGTGTGTGTGTTCTGGAGTTGTGGTGCCGAGGACTGCCGAAGGCTGGAGAAAGGCTGGAGTAGGCTGAAGGAAAGAGCACGATGCACGTAGAAGGGAGGCACGGCTCCGGCCTTTCCCATTCCGGGACGAGCTTTTTGCAATGTCCGCCTTGGGCAATGTCTAGCAATATCCGTCAGCACAAGCTGCGAAGTGCCTTAGGGCAGCTACTCCACCTGCATCTGGGACCTCTTGTGCCGCTTCTTGCCACTTGGGGGCACACACCAGGGAGCGTAGAACTCCACGAAACTCAGGCTGCCAGACCTGGGCAGCAACAAAACCCACAAGGATGACACGAAGACGGTAAATATATGTTGTATGTTAATCGAGGCGTCAGCCGCGTGATGGCAGCCGAGAAGTTGCTGCTGCCCAGGTCGTGCACCTGGAGTGCTCGTGAACCTTCTTGCGAGGCTAGCCCCTCTCTCCTACATACCTCACACTACCTCAGCTTCAAAAAGGAAACAATGAAGCCTAAGACTGAAGCCCAGGCAAAGTGCCTGACTATGGCTGCGGCTGTGCCATCTGGAGTCGAGCCGTGGGCGCCAACTGCCTCGGAGAAAGGTGTGTGCAGTTAACGAAGCGCAAGGATGTGCAAAGTAGATTGGTCTGTACCCTTCCTGCTCTCGCTAACACCGAGATGTCCAACTGTCGCGACCAACGTCCCTTTCCGAATGCTAGCGCCTGGATCTGTCTCGGCACTATCACCATCTCACCGTATATCACCCGTATATCACAATCTACCACCATACTCACAAATACGCGGATATCCGTAGCAGCACCTTGAATCGCAACTGCCAGGAAGCTGAAGCCACGGCCAGCAGCAAGAGGGCCACAAGACTGCCCGATGCCAGACCCGAAGAGTCATTTGATGACAAGCTGACACGGAAGCCGAAGCAAGGCCCGGCCTCCAAGTTTTCCTGCGCCACTCCCGTGCGTGCACGGTCCTGATCGCTGTGCCAATTTTTCAGCCGATGCCAGTATACAGCAACAGCAAGGGTCCGTAGTTGCAGAGTGGAGAATGGTGGAAAAATGCCTTCCATGCTTCTGAGACCTGTCTACCGGGTCCCTGACCACATCTCCTTGGACAGGAGAGGGCCCGGCTGCAAAGATCAGCCTGAACAGCAGCGTAGCCCATCGACAAAAGCCCCTGGAGGCCCAAGCTAAAGCTAGGATCCACTCCAAACAAGCCGCCTAGAGCCGCCTAGAGCCGACTTTGCCAGACTCACCACATCACGGTTTCCTCACTTACCCCCTGCCTTTGAGGGCGCTTCGCAAGCTCCCTCTACAGCGCCATCAACAATTCGGGGTGAATCCCCAGTCTAGACTAGAACCCAACGGGAGACACGTGTAAACAGAGGCTAAACTTGCGCTTTGCTGCGGAGTGTGGTATGGATGGTGTGGGCACTGCCGGGGTGTGGCGATGTGCACTTTTGGTATGCAAGTCTGTCTGGACACTTGGCTGCATGAGCACAAGCCGCCGGAACGTGTCAGAGCACGTGTAACACGTATGGCAAGATGATTAGAAACAGCTGCGCCTGCATCCAGTACCCTCAATTAAGCCTAAGGTCTTTGGGTGACCCAGCATGCTATCGGGAGCCAAAACCCCAAAAGACACCATTGATTTCGTTAGATGGCGGCTGGCTTTAGTGAGGAGCTATGAGGAACCATGAGGAGCTATGAGGAGCTATGAGGGACTCTGAGGAACCAAAAAGACCACAGAATCCGTTTTTTGCTTCTCACTTCGGCATGTCCGAGCTTTGGATGCACCGCCAGGATGCCCCGGCAAATCCAGTAAAGCTCGAGCCACACTCTCCCTCCGGCACGATCGATATTCTTTGGCAGCCCTCTTCACTGCAGTCTTCGTCAGAGCATATGTCTACGAAGCCTCCATCTGCATGGCGTAGCATGTCGCATGAAACGCGCCCATACAACAGGGGCGAAGCGGATTCCGGTTCTCCTCTTTTCTTCCCTGGCTTCTGCATTTGAGGTCGCAGGGCCAGACACTGCGCAGGACCAGGGGTGGGCACGACATGCCACAAACGCGCAGGTGGCCCGTCACAATCAGCAGACAGAAACTCCCGCACTTCAACCACTCGCTCGTCGAGAGCTTCAATTACTGAGCCCGTGTTGTTGGAATCCCCAGAATACACGTAGCTCTTAAAGGCGTCATAGAACAGCACGTAGGCACCCTGGAGCAACAAAGCACCCAGGAATGCAAGCACTTCCAAGCGAGGGAGGGCCATCGCTTGAGACTCTCAGCTGTTTGAAAATGGCGGCGGTGGGAGCCCAGGGTGCAGAGGCTGGCTGACAACAATGCAAGGGATGGTTCTTTGGACTCCTGTCGCTGGGGCATTGTGTTTTTCAGAGGACTGAAAAGTCAGAGTGCTACGGCAAAAAGGTTGTGTTAAGCCGTATATGGCGTATGTTGCACCTGAGCTGAGTCAGAAAGCTACGGGCATCCAAGATGTCCAAACAGTTGGGCAGCCAACGCAGGGCCTCCAAGCAATCAGCTCCGTACCTTCCATACCTGCCATACCTTCTTGGGCGAGACGTGGCGGGACCGGGTCAGTGTTCACCCACAAATGCCGCAACACAGCATGCCTCCTTTGAATATCATGGGAGCATCACGCACATCCACACTTGAGAGGCAGTATCGCACCACCTAACTCCACATTCTTGGAGTGCCCTACAACAGCGTAGACGTCGTTAACCCTGCAGCACTGCATACATAACTGCTTGAGCGTGCACTGAGCTTCTGTTTGCACGTCCCGCCCATTTCCAGGGGAGGCTATCCAGTGGTCAGCTGAGTCCAAAGTGGGGGACACTCACGCAGGGTCTTTGGACTTAGGCGTGCGCTTCAAATCGGCCATGAGATCTGCAATCTGCCTTTCGAGCTCCAGCTCGCGCAGTGTTTTGCCATCTTGCAACACCGTGCTTTCTGCATTGTGTCCCGGCGCTGAGCGGAGCTGCTTACGTAAAGTCTCACACTCCATCTCGGCATCCGTCGCGCGGTCCCTTGCAGCGTCCAATGCCTCTTGCATCTCCATGAGGCGTTGGGCCAGCTCTTCCGAATTGCCATCATCACTGCCTGGATCAGAGGACTGTCTTGACTGTCTTGGTCCAGATCTTGCGAGCTCCTTCTGCAGCGATTCGCACTCCATCTCAGCATCAGTGGCACGATCCCTGGCTCTCTCTAGCTGGTCTTGCAAGTCTCCCAGCTTCTCAAACAGGTGTGAATCGTCATCACCTTCGTTCTCTCCAGTTGAGCGTAGGCTTCGCACTTGCTCCAGTTGCTTACGTAACGCCTCGCACTCCATCTCGGCATCCGTCGTGCGGTCTCTTGCAGCTTCCAATGCCTCTTGCATCTCCATGAGGCGTTTGGCCAGCTCTTCCGAATTGCCATCATCACTGCCTGGATCAGAGGACTGTCTTGACTGTCTTTGTCCAGATCTTGCGAGCTCCTTCCGCAGCGATTCGCACTCCATCTCAGCATCAGTGGCACGATCCCTGGCTCTCTCTAGCTGGTCTTGCAAGTCTCCCAGCTTCTCAAACAGGTGTGAATCGTCATCACCTTCGTTCTCTCCAGTTGAGCGTAGGCTTCGCACTTGCTCCAGTTGCTTACGTAACGCCTCGCACTCCATCTCGGCATCCGTCGTGCGGTCTCTTGCAGCTTCCAATGCCTCTTGCATCTCCATGAGGCGTTGGGCCAGCTCTTCCGAATTGCCATCATCACTGCCTGGATCCGAGGACTGTCTTGACTGTCTTTGTCCAGATCTTGCGAGCTCCTTCCGCAGCGATTCGCACTCCATCTCAGCATCAGTGGCACGATCCCTGGCTCTCTCTAGCTGGTCTTGCAAGTCTCCCAGCTTCTCAAACAGGTGTGAATCGTCATCACCTTCGTTCTCTCCAGTTGAGCGTAGGCTTCGCACTTGCTCCAGTTGTTTACGTAAAGCCTCACACTCCATCTCG
Source organism: Symbiodinium natans (assembly GCA_905221605.1). Classification (NCBI taxonomy): domain Eukaryota; class Dinophyceae; order Suessiales; family Symbiodiniaceae; genus Symbiodinium; species Symbiodinium natans. The sequence continues at coordinate 168,204 of CAJNDS010002427.1, forward strand.
GCATCCGTCGTGCGGTCTCTTGCAGCGTCCAATGCCTCTTGCATTTCCATGAGGCGTTGGGCCAGCTCTTCCGAATTGCCATCATCACTGCCTGGATTAGAGGACTGTCTTGACTGTCTTTGTCCAGATCTTGCGAGCTCCTTCCGCAGCGATTCGCACTCCATCTCAGCATCAGTGGCACGATCCCTGGCTCTCTCTAGCTGGTCTTGCAAGTCTCCCAGCTTCTCAAACAGGTGTGAATCGTCATCACCTTCGTTCTCTCCAGTTGAGCGTAGGCTTCGCACTTGCTCCAGTTGCTTACGTAACGCCTCGCACTCCATCTCGGCATCCGTCGCGCGGTCCCTTGCAGCTTCCAATGCCTCTTGCATCTCCATGAGGCGTTGGGCCAGCTCTTCCGAATTGCCATCATCACTGCCTGGATCAGAGGACTGTCTTGACTGTCTTTGTCCAGATCTTGCGAGCTCCTTCCGCAGCGATTCGCACTCCATCTCAGCATCAGTTGCACGATCTGTTGCACTGCTCAGCTCGCTGCTCAGGTGCTCTACCAGCTGCTTCAGACGTGTCTGATCTTCCGCCGTTTGCCTCATGTCCGCCACTTCCAGCAGGAGCCTCCCGTTTCGGCTTTTGGCACGCTCGATCATCTGCTGCACCTCACGCTCCCGGTCCTGCGCCGAAGCGAGCTGGGACTTAAGCTGCCCGTTTTCCTCTTTAAGGACATTCAGCTGCGATTTCAAGGAGGAAATTTCCGGTCTGCTGGCTGCTTGTTCCCAGGCCGCGGAATGTTTGGAGCGGCCCAGCTCCAGAAGAGACTTGGCCATGCACTCCAGGGTCCAATCCTTCAGTTCCTTGTGATGTCGCCGCAGCAGGCCGAGCTGTTCCTCACGAGGCGCGCTGCGGGTTGATGCGGGCTGCTACTCTGCGATTTGTGCACTCAGGCCACCCATCAACATGGGGTTTTAGAGCCCGAATATAAACCCCAAATAGTAGGATTCCCGTTTAAGAAGGACCCCAACAAAGTACCCCGATTTCGAACATGCCTAGCAGTACCTTGCCCTGAGCACGCCGGCCCCGCTACCCGAACCAGACTTAGACTGAAGCATTGGAGCGAGATCACACGATATCACCCAAACAGACAACATTTCACCTGTCATACCGAATCCCATACCAAATATCTCCCCCGCAACTAGCAAGGTCCCTGCTAGAGCAGCTCGTGTGCGCCCAGCTCGTGAGGTCTTTGCACCAAGTCGCTTCAAGGCGTCCTCTGGTCTGACTTTGCTGCTTCTTCTTCGTCCAAGGGTCTGAGACAGTGTCTAACATCGGCGGGTGGATGGCCAGCTGCCGCCGGAGGCGCTGCGTGGCTTCCTAGAAGGGCGCAAGAACACTCTCACCCTTAGGACACCATGAATCTCACGATGGAACACCTTTCCTGGAGCTTTGCACCGTGAGCTCTGAATAGCTCTGAGGCACTGATGCAAACACCGTCAAGCCTGGGGGCCTTAAACTTACGTCCTGCCGCGCTGGTTCTTACTCAGAGCACCTTCTTCTTGAAGTTCTCAAAAACACAGCCTTTTCGGGCCTTTTGCCTTGTGTCTTGACGGCCACTGGTGACCACGAAAGTCGTGCCCAAAATTGTCCAAACTATTGCCCAGGTCCTGTGCTTGAATGATGTGCGTCTCCATGCCGTCCCAGGGGGTGGCCTCCTGATTTCAGCGCAAGAACGAGGCAGGGCATGCTCCAATCGGGGCTCCTGCCTTGAAACGGGTGCAAACATGCAGACCCTGGCCCTAGAACAATCCACGCCCCTGAGCCTTGCACAAGGTTCATGCTCTTCGTCCTGATACGACAAAGTTTGCATGGTGTCTGCGGAGACGGCGACCATTGCCCCTGCTAAGGCCAACCTTCTACTGTACAGATGAGGGATTCCGCGTGTTTTCGTGTTTGGATACGTCTGGCATCTGCTGGTAACACTTGGACCCCCCCTAAACCCCAAAAGCAAACTCCGACTTGAGACTGGGCGACGAAAGCGCGAAAGGAGGTGAAAGGAGGTGGAACAGGAGGGCGGAGTGGGAGAGTTTGGAGACCTGCGAAGCTTCTCCTTGGCCTGCCCTTTTGAATATTGTTTGGTTTTGCTTCGCTTTGTCTAGGTGCAGGAGGCGGCAAGAACCAAAAAGGAACGATTTGATAACAAAAGCAAAGGGGCAAAACAATTGTCCTGACGTAGGTGAGCTGCATTCAGGAAGCAAGAAAGACGTTCACAAATGCCCAGCCATGTTTGATGCCTGCACCCCCTAGATATTCGCGCGGGCATTAGAGGGGGGCAGGGGGGTGGGCGGGCGGAAGACGCTAGAATTTCAAGGGGAGGCGGGCCAACTATTGAACTATTGAACTATCATGCCGTTCAGGCCTTGGACTAGCATTTACTGTACCCGGCAAAGTTTTTGCAGAGGAATGTCACTACTGCATATGGGTGACACTCTTGCAGCTCTTGCAGATCAGTCCATGCTGTCCAGCACCACCTGGCTTGGATTCAGATGTGACGCTTTGCGAAAATGGTCTATTGTTTCATGTATTTCATGTATCGCCTCCGAGAGCACTGGCAAAAGCTTCTGGGAAAGCTGTTGGCATCGCGGCAGCATGAGCTCATCCTGGCACCGCAGCGCAGCCAGTGTAGCCTTCTTCTCCAGAAATCCGGGACAGTCCTCGGTGCAAGTCGCACCCTGTGCCCTTAACAGCAGCAGACCAGGCGTCTGTCATACTGTAACGGCGCAGTGCTAGAGAATGGTAGACACGCAGCCACAACGCAAACTCTACGAAGTGCTCTAGATCTCCAGCTACAGAGCCCAGAAGCTGTCTGGTGCTTTGTCCAATCTGCCTTCTGGCACTTGGAGCTGCAGTAGCACCTTTCTTTGCATAGGCCACATCTGAAGGAGGCACGCTTGCCACACATCCTCGGACCAGGGACATTAGCCACACTAGCCACTAGCCGTGGAGCCAAGAGGTACTGCAAAACAGACTACGGGATCGGGAACTGGCCCCAGTTCACCAAGCTGCTCGCAGAGGCCATGCGAAGGATCCAGGCGCGGGAAAATGGAGATAAATGCCATGGGATTCTTCTCATCGTTCCAGTTGCTTTCCCTGAACTGTATGTCAAGGCCTGTGGCAGGAGGGTAAGGCGAATGATTTGAGACGGTTTCAGGGTAGTCCTAGCTTCCTAGCTCTGCGCCTAAGGTCTCATAGCTGATGCCGACAGCTCTGAAGCGGCCACCACCGTACTTGTCCGAAGGCTCCCCGAGCATTAGGACCACCTGGGTAAAAGAGGGCATCAAGCTAAGAATAGCTCGAACTCCACCAAGTATCACAGTCTCTCAACACAGCAAAAAGAAAAAGAATAAGTGTGTTTATCCGTGTACCCCCCCCAAACCCTCCTTTCGCACTGCAGGCCTACCACTTCCATGGGCTGAAAAGACGCTTTCTCGGCCTTCTGGGCTCCTTCGCCCGTTACTTTCACATGGCCAGTTTCTCTAAATTATGGTCTGTTTTGGGGGTACCCTAAATGAGGATCCCAAAAGGGACCATATTTTAGAGAAGCGACCATATGTAGGCAAAGTCCAGGCTTTGGTCTTTTGCTTCGACTTCGGATCTGCTTGAAGGTCTCTCATTTTGAGGTTGATGGAGGCTGCACGTTTGGGTTTTTTGCGCTTGTGCCAGATGGACACGGTTTCGGGCTCGGGTTCCAGGACGATTAGAACGGAAACCATACAACACAGGAAATCGACACCCCCTTCCCCTCGTGAGGCCGAAGGTGCATCCTTGCTGTGCTGGGTCCACTGCAGGCCCTCCGGCAGTGGGCCAGCGCTGTACTGGCTGAAGCCGTCGCCCTCGTTGTACCTTTGGTCTTATGGCTTTGATGCGCCTAGGGAGCTTTTGCGAGCCCGCCGGCCCAACAAAAATCCTCCAACGTGATCTGACCGGCTGGTTTGGAAATTCGTTGCTTTCACAATTCTACTATTCAAACTGCCATGACAGGACCTTCATTCTTTCCAAAGTACAGGAAAACCACGTCCACACACGCCCGGCCGAGATCTGCTGCCATCAGGCGCACCTGTATGCCCAAAGCCTGGCATCGGTGCAGGGCGCAGGGAGCCGTCGCAAGACCTTCATCTACTAGATGGTCTACTCCTCCAGCACCTCGCATCAACTAAAAGCTCCAAGCTGAGTTCCCAGCCATTAGGGATCATTCTAGCAAACACGTCACAATTGTTAACAAGTGCACTCTCAACGACGTGCGGCCTTTGAGGTCAAGTACGCGCAGTCGGAGAACGACTTGAACTCCAACTCCTCTTGAACCGCATTTCCAGCGATGCTCTGCCACTATCAAAGGCACCAATATGACATCAGCATGAACAGCACAAACCGCAAAAACAAGAAGAACAACAACCGCACCAACGGCAACAACAGCAAGACGGAAACCGACATGAGCAGACAGCAGAAGACAGCACTTTCATGTCAACTCAAGCAGCATAACTAAGGCGTTTACTTTCGACTGCACACCACATCAACATGCGACAAACCGCCCGAACAAATGCAAAACTCCCCTGTGTTTTCTTGACCGAATTTCGATGTTGGTTCCAGGGTTGATGGTTCTTTGGATCAACCACAACTGTTTCCTGGCAGTTCGGCCCACTCATGGCTGCTTGACTCATCTTGACCAGCAACTGAGGCCATCGACGCTTGTTGCTTGCAACTTGGTTTTGGGGTAGTGCTGCGGCGCAGTTCTGGCAACGATGGAAGCAAGCCCGGCTTTTTCTCCATCTGCCAGTTGACACAAGTGAATCCGGCCCATTTGCACACTGGCCACTATCACTCAGTATCAATAGAGCGAGCTGTTGTTTTTGCCACACGTTTTAGTTCTGACATTCACGTCTGCCGAAAACATGCGCACACATGGGTCTGCGATACCATTTGAGACCAAAGAAACACCAACACGCATAAAAACATGAAACTACATAACACCATATATGCAGACGTGCCCAACAACAACCACAACAGACAACGACCAACAAACAACAAACAACCAGCAACCAACCAACAATAACAACCAGCCACCAGCCAACAACCAACAACACGTCACACACGCGCGCGCACACACACACACAGACACACACAAACAAACAAATCCGCAACAACGAACAACAATTGTCAAACAAACAAGCAAACAACGAAACGACAAGAACCAGCAGCAACCAACAAAATCCGACGAACATCAAACAAAACACAGCCAAGCACGACCAGGACGAACACGTCGATCACCACGACAACTGTGACGACCACAACGACCACAACGACCACCAAGACCACACCGACCACAACGCCCAACCACAACGAACACAACGACCACAACGACCACAACGACCACAACGACCACAACGACCAAAACGACCACAACGACCACAACGACCACAACGACAACAACGACCACAACGACCACAACGACCACAACGACCGCACCGTCCAAAAACCCCAGCATCTACAAAAAACATGAATCACAAGAAATGCTCTAAGCCTATAAGCTTCCTGCGTCTTCACAGCAAAACGTCAGCTGGTCAAACGTGTGACCCTGTCAATCGAAAACCAAGTGCGAGAAACGTCAACCCTCTCTCCTCCCGTGAGGAACCGCACACATCTTTGCTCAGATCAACCAACACCGCGCGGCAGGCGTCCTTCAAGGGCCGGCGCAAAAAACCAAGGGAAAGATGCTGGCCGTATGCCCGGCTAGCCCTCAGACCGACTGTAGCACACGTAGTCCTGTTCCAAGCCCAGAAGCTCGGAGGCCTCGAAATCGCCGACAGGTGCCATCGGGGTGCCAACAATCGGTCAAATCTGTACCTTCTTGGGTTCAATATTGGCCTTTTGAGTACCAGGGTTCCTGCAATGTCATGTGCTGCTGGGTTCAAGGTGCTGACGCCGGAGTACGTACTGCTTGTTGAGGTTGTGCTCCATGTGCCCAAGATCTTGAGATTCTCTGTCGGTAGAACCCCACGCCTGGTGCAACTGCCCTCCCTGGTGTCTATTTAAAAAGTACTGAAACTGTACTGTTAACTTTTCTCCTCGCGTCCTTTGCTCCTTGCGGGGGCGGGGGGGGGGGGGGGGCTTTGCCCTTGTGGAGGTTTCACGCGTCTTGCATCGAAATCTCGGACGCATGACCTCACCGAGGGGTTGATGGTAAGCTTCGCCGGGTTTATTCACCCATGAGTGTAGCATGTGGTTGTGTTGGAACAACACTGCCTCTCCTACTCAGATCTCTTCTTTCGTGTTCATGGAGCTCTCCTCATGGCTCGCTCATGCAGACACCCGAAAATGCTTCCATGACATCTGAGGTGCAACTTTGGTCCCCGTCACATGTCCTGTCAAGCGACGTGACACGTCTCGAATCCAGTCATGAGCAATCATTTCCCACCGTTTTGGGCTGAACAGAACTGTCGGACTAAACCAACCACGCCAGCTTTCAAGCAAACAGAGCAGCTGTGTGGCAACATCATATTCAGGCTTCCCTCCAGCATGTGAGCTTTGGCCTCTCCGCTGCTGCAAGGAGCTCGGACTCTTTGGCGACTAAGGGCATGAGGCTGCCTTTGGCTTTTAGAAAGGGAGCCATGTCTGCAAAAACGGACGCCTACAAACGAATGTGAAGTCGTGCCAGGCAGCACAGGATCGGCAGCGCAAAAGATTGCAAGCAGCCGGTGATGGCAAAAGTCAAGCCATAACCGAAGTGGTCTATGAGGACGCCGCCTCGAACCGTGAGACCAAGGAGTGGTCAGCATTCAGGGTTTCAGGGCCTCTCGGCTTGGGCGATTTGATTGCTTTAGTGAAAAGACTTATTCTGGATCATTCTGGCAAGGCTTTGGCTTGAATTCCAGAATACTCATGCAGAGAAGAGGGGCTCTGCATTTGGAGCAACTCGAACTGGCATCTTTCCAAAGGATACATGGACCGGATTTCACAAACCAAGGCGTCGAAAGCCTCCCTCAGTGCTTTCACTGATGGTTCTGCTGTTGCAGCCTGCCATTTCGACAACTCCCCCAGCCTATTGCGGCGCTGCCAGACCAACCTTGTATGATGGGTGCCAGATCTGCTCTGACATCAGGCCAATGGCTACCAAATCATCTCAAGACGGTTATGACAGGCGGTGACTGAAAAAGACCTCGAAGAATTTGGCAGATGGCCGCAAATCCCGAGATGGGCCGGGCATTCACTGAAGTGGGACGAGTAGCCCGTCGCTGCGATGGAGCTTAGGGCCTTCCACCGGCCACGCTGCGCCTTCGGGGTGTAGTCAGCCTCGCAAGACATTGCAGCGTCCCGCCAGAAGTCCTAGACAACCTCATTACTGTGTTTTTGCATGTGGAGGAACTGGCACTGCTGTTGCACTGCTTGCTGCCTCGCATCTGCACAGGAAAGACCCTGTGCTGCGGCCAAGTCTCAATGATGGATCCAAGTAAAGGGCTCGCGGACCACTGTGAACAGCAACGAAGGAGAAAAAGCGGCAGCATCACCTGGGCCAACAGTTCGGGTCGTCGGGCTTCATCGTGCACACGGACGGGCTTTGCACTCCGAAACTCCGGTTTCTGAGTACAAGTTGCTCCAGGCACAGTGTAGTACGGCTTCAATGCGCCCAGCAAAATTGTGCAAGTTATGCCCACAAAATAACCTCAGCTCAGGGGCGGGGCCTCCAATACAAGTAAAATGTTGGGTGCCATAAAACAATCGAAGATGACAGCCAAATGGTTAAATCGATAATCCCAACTTTGTCCCTCAACTCACAACTTGAGCTCTGATTGAGCTTGCCAGTGGTGCAAGCAGCAATACAATGCGTGACAACCCGCCCCGGCGAAGATAACGTTCTACAGCAGTTATGCCTTTTCAATGTCATGTGTTCTTTTTGGTGCCGGCTTTTGCCTGGCAGGCACCATGCGAGCCTTGCCAGTCAAACAGGTGTGTTGTGATGGGCTGCCGGGTGTCCACTCGCTGCACGGCTACAAAAACTGCACTAGATAACGCTCAAACAAACCGTTTAAGTCGTGCAACTCGAGCTCTTGCATGCTCGGAACTGGAATCTCATCCCTGCACGAGACCCAAACCCCCTCCCCCCTCCCCGCCTGTGGTTCATGGTCTGTGGTTCATGGTGGGTTTAGGGTTTGGGGAATCCTCTGGGGTTGGGCACTCCAGGGATTCACTGGGGATACTCTGTGTTTGGGCACTTTTTCGGAAACATCTTGAGACTGGGCACTCCAGGAATTCTAGGATTGGGCACTCCAAGGATACTCTCCCCTCTCTGGGCCCCCTACTGTGGGTGGACGAAATCTTGCACCGCTTGTGGACCATGCATCTGGCCAAAACCCCGCGCCACCTTTTTGACATTGGCTTTGGGTTTTGCGCTGTAAGTGCCAGAGGTGTTACTTGAAAGGTGGTGCAAGATTTCGTCCTCGCCATGGGCACAGGGCCTCTTATGCATCCCCGATAAACCCCATGAACGCTCGAAAGCCTGGACACTCTGGGACCCACTAACTCTTTCTCACATCTTTCCTCACAAAAATCGCGCAACTTTACCAGGCAATCCTTGAGGCACCACTGCTTTGATGGCTTACTCAGCACGCGAAGTTTGCGAACTCCTTCCTTCGAGGGTCTGCCCGGTTGACTTGTAGCTTGCTCTGTCGTTTTGTCCTCCAAACCTAGTACCCGCATTTGTTGGGAAACACAAGACGCCCATCCTGGAATTCTGAAACGCTTTTGAAGAACTGAGTCAGGCAAAACCAAGCAGCAGGGGATGATGACTTGGATGCGACCGGCGCATTTGGAGGCACGGGTTGAGACCAGTGTCGCTGCGACCGTCAGGGCTGACAAGGAAGCGAAAACCGCTTGCAGAACAGCTGGATTGATGTGTCCCTCCTGCTTGAAGAAGACGGGAAAAAACTTCACTGTCATCCCGGCCCCCAAGGAAAGAATCATTTCGTTCACGAACAAGACGAGGCGAACGCGACGTACTGAGATTAAACCGAAGCAGGATGTCTTCTGACTGCGGATGACCAGCTCACGAGCACCCTCCGAGTCGCCCATGAGCCGGTCTTGCAGATGCACCGCCTCGCTGCACTCGCCCAACGCGCGTCGGTCATCCATGAAGAAGCACGGTAAAATCGCCATCATGCCTCTGGTCATCTCAGGTCGCATGCAAGCTGCCAGCCAAAAATTGTGAGTGGAATGAACTATTATACGAGCTGAACGGAAAAGCAAGCAAAGGAGGGAGATTAACAACCGCCGTCTCCAACATTCAACGGCTCCTCGCTGATACTACAAGCTTTTGTATGGGTTAATCTAACAAGCACAACATCAACCATGGAGTCAGAGTAGTGCGCACAATTGCAACACGAACTTCGGTGCACATATATATGCGTGTGTATATATGTATATATATATATATGTATGCATGTGTATATGTATATGTATATGTATATGTATATGTATATGTATATGTATATGTATATGTATATGTATATGTATATGTATATGTATATGTATATGTATATGTATATGTATATGTATATGTATATGTATATGGATATGTATATGTATATGTATATGTGTATATGTATATGTATATGTATATGGATATGTATATGTATATGTATATGTATATGTATATGTACATGTATATGTATATGTATATGCACATATATACGCACACATATACATATATTTCTGTACATGCTTAGCCTCACAGTTCGGTCATGGTGGGAGATGTGTAATTAGTTTGATTAATGTAGTTGATTCATGCATCTCGTGTTTTCGATAACTGAATGAATTTCATGAGTTTAATTTCACAGGTTCGATGAATTTAGTTGATTTAATGAACTAGTTTTACTTATGCAAGTAATTTACACTACTGTGAATTTGGTTCCAAAGTAATATCAATTTATATAATTTCGCGCTCTAGCAATGACGCACACAGCAATTGCTCGAGCGATTGCTCCAACACAAGTAACCTGAACAATTTGCTCGAGATTGTGGATTGCGAGTAAATTTAGTAGCACGCCTATTCATTTTTATAGGGTTTCCATTTTATCTAGTTGAATTCATAGGATTCGTATGAATTTAAACGCCTACTAATTTTTATAGGATTCCCTGCGAAATGAATGATTAATACGAATCCAATCGAAGGAATAAGAATCCAATTAAAATCATTAGGAATCCGACGAAAAGAAAAAAGACCATTAAAAATAAATTGGATCCTCGTAAAACGAATAGGAATAATCAGACCTATAAAACCTCATAAGAATGCTGTTAAAATCAATAAGAACCCTGTTAAATTTCCAGGAGTTCTGTTTAAATCTATGAAAATTGGTAGGAACCCGATATAAACTCATAGGTATTAAAACCAAGAGGAAGCCGATTAATCTCAACAGGAACCCTATGAAAATTAATCGAGACTCTGCGCACATTCACAGGAATCCGATTAGAATGATGAGGAGTCCTTCTCTTTTTCTTGGGAACCAATAGGGCTCCTCTAAAAGTAATGTGGGCCCTGTTAAGAAAATGGACAGGAATCATCTCAGATTAATATGAAACCGAAAACTTATTTTAAAAAATAGGAAGAAGAATGCCATTAAAATTCCTGAGCATTAAATTTCTTGGAATCTTCTGAAAATGAATAAGAATCAATATGAATCCTATTAATTCATGTGTATTTTTAAAATAGGAACCCTATCAAAATTAATAGGAATCCCCTTAATGAATGAGAGCCCTATTGTTTTATTAACATGAACAAGAATCCTATTAAAAATTAATAGCCTAAATCCATAGAAATCAGACTATCATTCTTACACTAAACAAGACTCCCATTGATAAAAACACGAACACCATTAAGTTTAGTAGGAATCCCGTTACAAGTAAAACTACAAAGAATCCGATTATAATTACTTGGAATCTTATGAAATGAATAGGAATCACCAATAAGATCAATCGGCGCCCTTTTATATTCAATAGGAACCCGATTCCAATTCATAGGGTCCCTTTTTGAATGAATTTGAACCCCATTAAACTATGGCGAATCCGATTGAAAAAACTCGACTGCTATTAAAACTATTTGGAATGGTCTGAGTTTAGGGTTTAAGGTGTAGGATTCGACAGATAGGCCTCTGACCCGAGACCCTCAACCTGAAACCGACAATGGTTTGGGAGGTGTCTTCCCGGCGACTTCAACAGCTCGGAATTCTAATTCTCTGTGTTATCTCTCTATGTGAATTGAAATTCAAAGTGTTCTTGTTCCTCTCGTCCTATTTGAATAGGAAAACCATATTTTTATCTGGATTTTAATTGGAAAGTCTCTATTTTCTCGATATTTGAACATGAAAACCTCTCTCTTTTCTCTATACTCTCAAAGGAAAACATCTATTTTGTCCATATTTTGATATGAAAACCTCTGTTTTCTTGATATCTTAATCGGAAAACCTCTGTTTTCTCCATATTTTAATTATCAAGTATTTCATGAGGAAGACATGAGAGAGGAATACATGAGAAACAAATTCTCCATATTTCATAAGAGTACGTGCATTATCTCTATCTGTGACTCGGAAACAACAAGTACTTTTTTTCATGTTTGCCATACTCTCATAACACAGGCTCTATTTTCTCGATTCTTTGCTAAGAAGACGTTTCTATCTCTCTATATTTTTAATCGGAAAGTTCAACTTCCACTAAATTCTCTGAAATTCGTAGGAAAGCAATCACATATTCCTCTTTTGGTCAGGGGGGGTTTGGGGGTGCGCAGCCCCCCGATTTGCAAACACAATGCTCGCATCATGGGTTTGAAAGAGGACTCGAATGCTTTGAAGCAAGCTTGCCTGGCCAAAATAACAGGGGTTGGGGGGGGGGGGGCGCAGCCCCCCCTCGCATCAGGGGCTTGGAAAGGATTCGTATGCTTTGAAGCAAGCTTGCCCGGCCAAAGAAAGTGGGGCGCAATAAGAAATAATAATAAAGCGAAGGCCTGGCTAGGAGATTCCTGAAAATTCAAAACTTTAAAAACTATTAAAACTATCAATGCGATTAAAACTATAAAAACTATTAAAACTATTGAACGGAATTCTTAATAGTTTTAATGGGTTGGGAGGCTTTTTCAAAGTTCAAACTCTTGAAACTACTAAATCTATTAACAAGGCTTCGTCTTACTAGTTTTAATGGTTTGAGAAGTTTAAAAGTTTTAAAAATTCAGGAATCTGCCTGCCAGGCCTTTTCCTTTCTAATAGTTTTTAATTTTAATAGTTTGGGAGCCGTGTTAAAAGTTCAAACTATTAAAACTATTAGACCTATTCAAAAGAGTTTGTTTTAATAGTTTTGATAGTTGGGTGGGCATTTTTAAAGTTTAAACTATGAAACTTTTAATACAGAAAGGAGCCATGTCACATTATACATAGAGGTTCCTCTTACATATATATTTTTCTATATATAATATATAAATATAGTACAGGACCAAAGTCTCAGGAGCTGCCGTAGTTGATAGCGCGAGAGGTTTCCGCATAAGTTGTAAAAGGAAACCGACATGACAGGAACTTGAAGCCATCAGACCCAAACAGAGGTCCAAAAACAAGCCAGAAGCTTACCTTCCAAAACCACAAGCAATGTTTCCCAAGTCCCGAAACATCCATGGGTTTGGATTTTCTGGGACGAATGTTTGTTTTGTTGTTGATTTTAGCATGCTCGAAGTACTTTTGTTGGACGTATGGAACTTCCAAGAAACAAATTCAGCCAAACAACACTAGCAACCAAATGGACAGACCATCCTAACACCCTCCAAGTGGGCTCATGAAGAACAGCTACTGGAGTAATTACTGGGCTCGTCTTGAAGTGGGCCGATCAAGGGTGATCTGGAAGGTTTCTTTTTGGAGTGGACCCCGGTTTTCCATCTCGAGTGGAATCGCGAGTGCTGTCCAGACACAGATGATGACGCCAATGAAGATGACAATCTTCATCGAGCTTAGGGACCAGGTGTTGCCAGCGAATAGGAAAACCACTAACCCGACAAGCGGGCCGACAGACGAGGCAGTGCCGTACACCACGGCATTCGTGGTCTCCACCTGCGCGACTCCAGGCGAGGTGGTCAAGGAGTGCTATCGGCTTATGAGCCATGTAAGTGTACATCTTTTCAATCCTGGTTACGTCTGAGCGCCGGCCGGCAGGACATGAGTCGTCCATCAAGGCGACCAAGGGGCCATTCATTATGCCATCGCATATGCCTGCAAGTTGCTCGACTGCAGGCAAGAGACGGAACACTGAAACATCCGTGATGCAACTCCTGTCTTGTTGCGGTGTGTGTCCTAACCTATCTTTCGCGCACGTGCGCGTGGCACATCATGTTCCTCAGCTTGGCCACGCCTTGCAATCCCAGGGCCGCACAAAGGATCGAAAATGCTGTTGCGTTGTCGGCAGTCGCCAAACTAACCGCCACCATGAAGCAAACGCCAGCCAGCAGGGAAAGTGTGGCACCGATCCTCTTTCATCGAGAAACTGTCAAGCAAGCTTGAGACTTGCTGTGGATCTGACTCTAACGTCCTGATGCATAATCGTCTCGACCACTTGTCAGCAATGTACCCAACCGGCAAGGCAAAGATCAGATTGCTCAGGCCTCGTCGGGACGCTAAACGACTGTCAGCAGTCGGGAGTCGGGAGTGACACTAGCGGTCACTAGTGGTGCCTTGCAAGCCCTCTGCGAAGCCAACGTCAAAGTTGCTCCCACCGACCAAAAGGATGAAGGAAGGCAGCACGGTCAGCTGGAACAGCCCGGCGCCAGTGGAGTACAAACCTCGGCCAAGTCAGCTCGGCCCCCGGCTGTGCTCCGAATTTGTAGCTGTGGGTCTTGTGCGTGATGTCATGGGGTGCACGTGCGCACTTCAAACCACTTCTTCTCCACAGAACTCATTCCAAAACGCCCGCACAGAGATGTCAGGCGAGACGAAGATGCTGGAACAAAGTTCACTTTGGCCATGGATGCTGCAATCTACCCGGTAGTATTTCTGAGGTTGCCGCCTGTTGCCCAAAGGCCGCACAGGACATTGTAAGTCCATGGGCTGGCGGTCTCGGGTGTGGCAGCCATGGCCCCTTGCCAATGGCAATCGCAAAAGAATGTTTCTTGCGTGAAGTGGCTCTGCGAGGCCTGTCCATGTTTGTCGACTTCTCATGTTGTGATGGAACTGTGCTGGGCCTTGCGGCTGCAGGAGGAGGACCGTGGACGAACTCCCAACAAATCAACTGCTTGAAAACATGAATGACAGTGGATGACAGTGGATGACAGTGGTGACACGAGGATTGCACAAGAATGGGCCAGTTGTTTGCTTGCAACAAGCTCAATCATTGCAAAATGCAGAAAGCCATAATGACTGAGGCTGGAATGGTTTTCGTTTGCAGTCGTCAGCATGAAGAAGCAGTGTTGGGACTCTGTGGCTCACGAGGCAATGCCGTCCAAACAATCTGCGTGCTGTTTCACAGAAGCGGCTAGCCACAGCCACTGTTACCTATGCTCGCAAGAAACCTTCAACCAACTAGCTATTCGGTTCTTTCTACACAAGCCGCATGGTCTTCCACATCGTTTTCCCGCATGCTCACGAGACGAGATGCTGCGAGGAGTCCGCAAGCTAAGCCACAAGGGCTCATGACGGACACTGTTGGTCCTCTGTAGAGATTTGCATCCCAGAGGAAACCCACTAGAGCAAAAACTAAATTAAGAGTTTTTGAATTATGACCGGAGGTCGGACTCCAGACTCACACCGGCGTCTGGCTTCGGGGACGCCACTGAAGGAGCCAGCTCTTGCAGTTTGAGTCGAGACTGCGCCACCTCGGTTTTGCAAACACCAGCGATAAGCGGGGTCTCTTGCCCGTCCTTTCTGCGCCCTCTGAAAAGCACACTTCCATGCACTTCTGAGATGCCCAACTCCCAAGTCGTCTTGTACCAACCGGCAATTGGACCAAGTAACTGGGGCTTTGCCTGTGGGGCGCGGGGACGCTCGGCCCTTGCCTGCGGCTTGTCAATGCATCTGTGAAGTGTTGCTTTCAGTTTGGCGGTGCCTTCGATGTCAGACCAAGTTCCAGGCCACCTTCATCCATAGTGCTCCCAACTTGTGCACGTTTCAGGCCCCAAACCCTGCTCAAGGCTTGACATCATAAAACATTCGAAGACATTCCCCTAGACTCTGGCCTGCTCATGGATCAGCAGCAGATTCGGAAACTGGAAAAAATCGAACCGGGAAACGTAGAGTCAGAAACATTCGAAAACCGCGGATTCGGGAAACTGAAAACCGGAAACTGCAGATTCGGGAATCGCAAAGTTTTCTGAAAGCACCATTGACATGAACGTCATCTTCCCCCGCCCGTGCACCGCCAACAGTCCTGCGATTTCCTGAATCGGGTGATATCGCGCTTTCCTGCATCGCATGAAGCCAATTTCTTTGAACCGATTGGTTTCCTGAATCACGTGGTTTTCTGAATCGCGGTTTCCTGAATCGCGCAGGGCCAGTTTCCTGAATCGGGTAGTTTCCCGCAGTTTGCTGAGTGGAGTGTCCAGAATCCTGGTTTCCTGAATCGCATCCGGCCCCTGGCTCGCGCAGTCCAGTTTCTGAAGCGTCCGTTCCTGCGCGCGCCTGCACCAATTGGGGGTTTTACGAAAATAAGGGACCCCTAAAATAGACCCCAATAGTCGGGTTCCCTTATCATAAGGACCCCAATAAGGTCCCCTAATAACGGAAACAACCAATTCTCTTAAATCTTAGTCCAAGTGCCTGCGCCCAGCTCATGGCGCCGGATGGCCTTCGGGCCGTTGCCCTTGCTGCGGTCCTGAGACGTGCATTCTGGAAGCATGATGGGACACGCAAGGACACGCCGACAACATCCGACAAAACTGACATGCATTTGTGCACATTCATCTCCCCTAGTCCAGCACCTCAGGCCTTTCGCATAGGCGCATGATGCTGTTTCTTTTGAGCATGACTCTCATAAATTCTCATAATTATCAAATCAAGCCGACGGAGCCTCCCCTTCGTGCTTGGCCGAGCGTGTGGGCTGATTCCGGGGCGCGGTGCGCTTCGAAGGAGTTGGCATGTACCTAGCCAATCCACAACGGATACGGCAGGGTCATTCACTTCTGTCTGAGTGCTGGTCTCTCATAGCGCCGAGATACTTCGGATGGCCCTTTGCTGTTTCTTGACCCTTTGCAGTCTCTTCTTCAAGCAGCTCGCTGTTGCCGTTCAGCTGTCCTGCCAGATCACTTCAACTCGCATGGCTGAAGGACACTCGGACACGCCTGTCACACCAGCACCCCCCCCCCCTGTGTTACTTAGCTGAGGCCCTGGCCATCTGCTTTGATCTTCTCCCGCAGAAGCCGCGTCGCATGGATGTGCAGCTGCTGAAGCAGCGTCGAAGGAGCAGGCTGCACCTGCACCGCTTTGGAGGCTCGAGTTTGGCACCAGGGAGATAAGACGGTGCGTCCTAAGGCCATTCAATCGCTAGAGTTCATACAGCAGAGTGCATGATGTGAATGATGTGTTTGCAAGACTTTGGGCTGAATGATGTGTACGCGACACAGCATCGGGAACATAGCGACCCCGCCCACAATCAGCCTCCTCTGCCAATAGTTTCACAAGCAGAATCCGCATCTCACACGTTCACCCTGACCGGTGCTTCCCTGTGTGTGCCCAGGTCACATGGACGTGTCAGTTCCTTTTAAACTCGGCAGCATTCTAAGTATTCGAGTCAAGCCACAGCTGCTCCAGCTCCGTCGGAGGCATGTGCTTCCATGGACACAACCTTGGGACCAGGCTGCAACAGCACTCAGAACATAATGTGCCCAAGTCAGAGATCATGGACCTACAGCTAACCGACCATGTCCGATGCCAAACGTCGCTGTAGTCATATGTTTTAGATGCTTCGTATTTGCGGGTTTCTCTGTAGGCCTTGTCCTCCGGAGCGACGACCAGGTTGGCAGTGCCAGGGTGTGAAGACTCGGGGCTCGGACGAGGCCTGACGGCAATGCTGCCTCATTTGCCTCACAGCTGTGACCCGATCCACCTTAGGGGACTCAGTGACCCTGCAGATCCCTCCCAAGCAGGACCTCATTCGAGCACGAGGAGGTGTGGCACCTGCTTCAAACTCGGGGGTTTTGGGCCATACCAAGCTCAAGAACAACTCAAAATATCGAGATTGGCGGAGGCCCTCCTGCCAGACACTGCCCTGAACAGTCTGCGCCGAAAAAAGGTTCCGACAAGGGCTCTACAGACTCGGAAAAGAGGCGATGTGCAATGTGAGGCATCGGTTGAATAGCGTACGGACCGAGAAGAATGACTCAGGCAAATAACATGTTGAATACGGACGGCACCAAGGTATGCACGACACAAGTCAGTGACAGCTTTAGGCAAGATGCTTGTACATGAAGAAGAGCACACGACATCGAGGCAGCACTTTTCATGAGGACCGTTCAGCATGTCCTTGCATATCATCAAAGGCTACGCGGCGTGCAGTGCATAATGATGCCTCTTTTAGCGCATCACCGAAGCATTCCATGAGAACAGCCCCAAAGGAACAGAAGCTCTGCACAGACTCTATAAGGGAAGAAGCACCTTCCTCCCTTCCTGTGCCGTTTGGGGCCCTGACCAGCGAACATCATACACGAACCTATAAGCAATAACCACTGGACTGCCATCCCTACATAATCCCTATATAGCTAAAATCCTCCATTCTCGCCAAATTCCCCTTGTTCGTGCCAAGGCCCCAACAAGTGCCCCCGTTCCAGGGGTCGATCCCACAGGCTTCGAATACGCCCTGCCATGCAAAGAATTTGGGGCACGAAGCCCCAGACAAAGATTCCGTTTTCCGGAGGATGTTGCTGCTGCACCAATGAAGCCGCAAAGCAGTTGAAAGAACTCGAACATCCTGCTGCCACAAGGGTCCGTGCGTTTCGACTCAGACCACAAGCAACACAAATAGAGGGTGTATGCAATATGGGCCACCATGACATTGCATGCAGCATTACGGCTAGCCGCTTCGGAGCGACAGTCAGCATGATAGCTGTGGAGCAGCTTCCACAGGGTTGCAGCTCTCTCACACCCCGATCATCGGAAGAGGATCACATGCAAGCCTCGAGTCACCTGCGACTGACACATGCTCAAGTGCAACAACCCTTTAAAACATACCATTAATGTTCGCAGGAGGCCTGGATTGATTCCGTGCCTTTTCAGCAACTGGTGGACCAGTGCACCGGCCACGCCCTCACGACCAGGGAAGCAGCTCGACTGGTTATAGGCTTTTAGGTTGGATGTTCCATAGGGTTCCGGGCGGCTTGCGGCCTTGGGCGTCTGTGGCCTGCACTCATTCTGCGGGACGACGTCGCAAATCTTCGTTTCTGGCGTTGAACTTAAGATGTCAGGGCACAGGAAATGCTTTTCGAATTTCCCCCCAAGGCTGTTGCTTCCGGGCACCTGACATACCCAAGCTGAAAAGAAAAGAACGAGGTCCTGGGAAGCATGTTCCTACCGAAAGCATTTCGACGCCGTTATTGGAAAATGTACACTTCATGGATTGTCGACAGCCAGGACCTCAATGGATGCCTAGAGCGGGATTCACAAATGAACCCGCTCGAGTCCAATGTCTATGACGACATATGCCACTCTGCTAGTCTTTCGCGAGGCAGAAGCCGCTTGAATTTTCAAAGCTGGATATTGACACTGGGCTTAGACACCAGTTTCAAAGTGGGTAAATGCCATAGTAGGAATGTCAAGACAAGGTCTCTTAAACGATATTACCTGGCGGTTTGTCTGCAGCCTGCAAAAGAAATGCTGGCAAACTCGCTGCCTCAAGCTAGAGATTGTGGCAAAGGGTGCTGACGCTGCAGAAACGCTGTGCTTCTGTTCCTACAAAGTCGTCAGCGTTACTTCTGGCCCCAGGTCACAAGAGAACCATCGACACGAATTGCAGCAAAATCCGAGCCGTTGGCTTGGATCTGCTGCACACCCTGCAGCTCATCTTGGACAAGACTGCTGTCGCTGTCTCCCCAGGTCACAACAGTGCCATTGCCCAAAATGGCAGCAAAGGCAAACGGAGATGCTTGGATCTGCCGCACGTCCTTAAGCTGACCTTGGACGGCCCTGCTATTACCACCACGGCCATCATCGCCCCAGGTCACAACAGACCCATCGCCCAGAATGGCAGCAAAAGCGTCGCTGGTAGCTTGGATCTGACGCACGTCCTTGAGCTGGTCTGCCACATCGCTGCAGTCGCCACCGCTGCCTTCATCACCCCAGGTCACGACGGACCCATCGCCCAGAACGGCTGCAAATGCGAAGTCGGTAGCTTGGATCTGCTGCACGTCCTGCAGCCGATGTTGTGCGTCACTGCTGTCGCCGCCGCTGAAACAACGGCCCCAGGTCACAACGGACCCATCGCCCCGAATGGCAGCAAACGACACCAAACTTGCTTGGATCTGCCGCACGTCTTTAAGCTGATGCTGGACAGCACTGCTGTCACCACCACGGGCTGCATTGCCCCAGGTCACAACGGACCCATCGCGCAGAATGGCAGCAAAAGCCGACATGGTAGCTTGGATCTGCTGCACGCCCTTGAGCTCATTTTGGACAGTACTGCTGTCACCACCATTGTCAGTATCACCCCAGGTCACAACAGACCCATCACCGAGAACGGCAGCAAAAGCTGTGTTGTGGGCTTGGATCTGCCGCACGTCCTTCAACTGGTCTTGCACAGCACTGCTGTCTCCACCATGGTCAGTGGAACCCCACGTGACCACAGACCCGTCGCCCAGAATGGCAGCAAATGCTTCCTCAGATGCCTGGATCTGCTTCACGTCCATCAGCTGATGTTGCACACCACGACAGTCCGCAGCGCCCCAGGTCACAACAGACCCATCGCCCAGTATAGCAGCAACGCCCACCCCAGATGCTTGGATCTGTCGCACATGCTGCAGCTGCCGTCTGACAGCCCCCCCCCCACCCGGCCGGGTGCCAAGGATCGCAGCAAAAGCAGCAATGTTGGTGTGAACAATGCTGCTCATCTGCAAGGTGAGCACATCACCGCTCCGCAACCTAGACTCCCCAAGAGTGGCTGCTGAGTTCAGAATGCTTGCAGAAGAGTCCACGAGTCGGCCCCTGCCAACTTCCAGAGTCTTCTGTGCCCTGTTGTTGAACGAGCCTACCCACTCCTCCTCTTCTGCTTCGAGTGAAGCTGTCCTGCCACTTAGCAGGCTCACCTGAATGGTAAGGGGCATGGTGCTACGCAGGCAACCCTCACTCCGACAATGGTTCTCGCCTTGGGCCAATCGCCTCAGTGTTCAGGGCTTTAAGATTCATTCGCGCACGCCCGCGGTCGCAGCCCTATGAGTCTGTCTGATACATATGTACACTCCTCTTTGTGCTGTGCTCCCTGCCCGACATCCGAGACTTACGTATCAAAGAAATCACGAAGTCGTGTGGGCATCACCGTCGATGCGACTGGCTCTATGGAAAGAATTCAATATGGAACGCAAGCGCGACAGCATCACTTTGGAGCGAAGAAGAATTAGTCTGGAACACGAGCAGCATCATTTTGGACACGGACGTCAACTTAGAACACAGGCGGCGTCTTTTCGGCACGTTCCCGAATGACACTTTCCCGAGTTCCAAAACGACGTGCCCTGGTACTAGGTAAGGAAAGAATCCGGTTGGGATACCTCGGTTGGGTGGCGTGGCCAAGCAAGAACCCGGTTGAGATCTCTCAAGTTTGGTGGCCACTAGAGCAAGAACCCGGTTAGGATACCTCAAATTTGGTGGCCGCTAAGGAGAGAACCTGGTTGGGATACCTCAAGTTTGGTGGCCACAAAGGCAAGAACCGGGTTGAGAGTCCCCTGGGGAGCTATAGCTTCTTAACAAACAAAACTTTCAAAATTCCAGGTCCCGCCCTTCCCTTTGGGACATAGGGTCCTTGAGGTTCCACCCTCAGGGACCTAGAATTTTCAGAAGTTGTGTAGAAGTTAAGTCCCCTTCGCCCCCAGCCCCAAGACCTGGCACTTTAAGATTCGATATGTTTCTTATTTGGGGCTCTCGCCTGGGTCCGGAAACTTGAAATTCAACATGCAGGTCCCCGGGGCCTGCATTTTC
The DNA here is from genome assembly GCA_905221605.1 of Symbiodinium natans. Classification (NCBI taxonomy): domain Eukaryota; class Dinophyceae; order Suessiales; family Symbiodiniaceae; genus Symbiodinium; species Symbiodinium natans. The sequence goes on from CAJNDS010002427.1 coordinate 189,374, forward strand.
AAGCGTTAGTTCAGGACCCTCCCCTATGGGGCCAGGAAGTCCATGGATTTTTCAAGACTTTGGCAGCAGCGAAATCCCTCTTCCATATGCACATGCGACATTTACAGTGTTTCTTTCTCAGGGGCCCGCTCACTTCCACCAGGCTTTGCCTGTTTGCGAAATCCCCTTAACTAGGGGCCCAAAAACCCACATAAACATAAGGATCGTGCTATTTGGGTATCAGGGCCCTATAGTGGGGATTCCGAAAACCCTGTTTGTAGGATCCTCATGTTTCTGTAGGTTTCTCGGGCCCCTATTAGCATGTCTTCTTCTTCTAAAATCGACTCTTCCAACCAATTTGTGCAGTCTTTTCTTCCGAGCAGATTTTGCCAGCCGTTCTTGCACTCGTCGCCCCTGTTCCACCCTCCCTCTTTTCATAAAAAATGACTTGTCTTGCCCTACCCCCAGCCCCCTCTACCCTGCCCTCTACCCCCACCCCACACCCCCCCCCCCCCCCCCCCCCCCCCCCCCCCCCCCCCCTCCCCCCCCCCCCCCCCCCCCCCTCCCCTGTGCCACCCTACCCCACTCCGCCTCCCCCTTGAAGTGCCGTTGAATACTGCTGAACTCCCTGAAACTCCGAAGAAGCGGTGGCAGGCGCGCGATGCCAAAGGCGCCAGGTTCTGGCACGCAGTGCTTGCTTTGAGGGAGATTGCTTTCGGGGCCTTGTCGGACTAGATTTAGGCGGAGATGGCGGAGCCTCTCTCGGGACAGAGTATCTTTTTAAACGGCTTCACAACGACGCAGTTCAAAAACACTCCAGATCTCGACCTCAACTCGGGTCGCATGCTGGTCTCCCTACGCGAGGTGCGGGTTTGGGGTTTAGCCCTGGCAATTTGCCTAAATGGCACCTCTACTATAATCCTTGGCTCCGAAGTTTATATCCCGACTCTTTGAGTCTGAGGAGACAAAGCCCTTCCCCAACTTCCCCCCGTGTGGTCCTGGCGGCTTCATCGCTGCATCCGGCAGCGGCCCGACGATGGCCTGCTCAAGCCCCTAAACCCTAAACCCTAAACCCTAAGCCCCTTTTTCTTAGGGCCGAGATGGGCAGAGGGTGGACCTGCCTGGCGCTTCAGGGCCCGGGGTCTTGCGCTGTTTACGGCTCTGGCCTTGACTGGGAGCAACACTGCCACGCTTACACCTCAGACGCCTGTGGTCAAAGGCTTCAAACTCTTCCAAGCCCTGTGGCAAAGCCCTGAGAACTCAAGGCCGGACCGACCTCCTCCTCCTCCTCATCTTCACCCTCATTCATGGAGGTTGGAGACGGCCTGTGAAGCGAGCGCTCGGGCTTTGGCAAAAGCCACACGCTCGCCAGACGTGTGAAGCATTGTCAAAACCGAGTCCAGCTTGCACCGACCACTAAGACCAGACAAGCACGAGCTTGCGATCAGGACGCTGGGCTCTCCAGTTTGTCTGCCCCAAGCGAACTCTTTGCTTAGGATAGCAGGGTTTGAAGAACTTCTGCGGTTGGCATGGACCGCCCCGCAATTCACACCAGACCCCAGGAATCTCTCTTCCCAAATATCAGCGCTCTCCTGGCGGTCGGCACGGGCACGTCCACTGGCGAAGACCTGACGGAGATGAAGCTTGGGGCTTTGCGTGTGATACTTGATTGCTCGTTGGTGTTGTGTGGTCGCGTGGTTGTGTGGTCGCGTGGTCGTGTGGCTATGCAGTTGCGTGGTTGGGTGGCTGTGTGGTCGTCGATAGCGGTGCCGGTTTGAATTCAGATGGGTTCAGCTTTTCACGACTCAGTCGTCAAAGAGCAGATGCGTAACCCCACCAACACCAAAGAGAACAGCACAAGTCCATCTCTACAGTACGATAGAGGTAGCGCCCAAACATGTTCCGGCTGCAACTGATTTACTCATCACGTAAGGCCAACCAGGACCTCAAGGAGGCGAGCTGGGCCCAACACTCCTAGGGACTATTTCAGCTAACAGCTTGGTTGGGGTCTTAGCATTCTCAGGACGGTGTTCGGGAGGCCTGCAGACAGCATGAACGCCTGGGTCCCGTGCTGGACTACTGACGTGGCAGGCCGGGAGTGTGTCAGGGTCTTCTCGATGCTGCTGGTCTTCGCCTGGAAGAGACACGATGTGCCCGATTGCACGAGGCTTGCCGCCACAGATGTTTTACATGTTGGCACTTCAGAAAATCAACATGCATAAGCCTCAATACTATCACGGACTTGGCGGCATTTTAGAAGTACTCAAAGGCGATGTCGTGTTGGTGCTTCTTTCATGGGACTTCCGAGCATTGGGCCGAAGGGCTCCCAGCGCAGTCACTCGTGCTTCTACGTGTTGCCAGAATGCCTTGCTATCTTGCTAAGAACTTAGGCGGGCTTTGATGCTGTTGATGCCACTGACGCCACTTTGGCGCCGCTGAGCTTACTTGGCGCCGTGGACCCTCTTTGCTCGTAAATCCGTGCTGTCACGTCTCCATGTCTTCGCCAGCTAAACGATGGCTTTTCTTGAATGTTAAAGCATGAAATCTGGGCCCTCCATGGCCCCAAAAGAGACTCGGATGCCCCCTGCTGTCACAATCCGCATCTTCAGCACACACTGGAAGAGCATCATCCCTGCACCCCCTAAACCCCAAGGGCAGGATGGCCGAGGTCGCCACTGTGGCGACCGGGGGTGCCGTTACAGTCTCACCTCGTGCACAGGTGCGGGTCATGAAGATTTGGGGGACGCAGGTTAAAGCCGACAAGTCTGGACTGAAACTTCAACAGCTTATGGAAATTGATCGGATTCTGGTGGTAAGGATTCCCTTCTAATGTTGCCTTCATCCTCGCAGGGCGTGGTCGGTGACGGCACGTCCGTCGGCACTGGCATCTCCGTTGGGGAGCGCTGCTGACCTTCACCACAGCGCTACGGCATTAAGCGGGGCAGAACTTGGTGCTCTCCACGTTTGCATGTGTTGGCACCAGAAATGGAGATCTCTGCAACCGGAAAGCTGAAGCCGCCAAAGCCTCCAGAAGCCCCAAGCCGCATGCCCTTAAACTCCGAGCGCAGGCCTGATGCTAGAGCCGAACTGTCCAGGGCCTTTTGCCGTTAGAGTTGGAGAACGACGGGTGGTTCCCGGCTACAATTGCGGATCTCGGCTTGAAGGTCAACATCGGCGACTTGGGCTTTCAGGGCTTGGTGTAGGCAGGTAGAACTTGCGCTCTTGCACGGCTTCCGGGGCCAAGGCGCTAGGTTTGGGTGAACGGATGCGCAAGAACGAGTATACTTGTAGGTTAGAATGGATGTAACATGGCTCAGTTGCAGCCGATTCAGATTGGAAAGCGGCCCGGAAAGTAAAGCTGAAACAGCACGGCACAAGTTCTGTCATGATGCCCTGTTGCGACTTACCACTTTCTTTTCTTAGGCTATCACCTCAACAACAGGACGATTGCCAAATGGGTCAGACATGGGACACACTCACAGAAAATAAACAAACTCGCAAATACAGCCCTAACGTCTAACGGAAGAAGAACAAAAGCAAAGAAAAACACCAAAGACAAAGAGTGACCAGATACCCCTCACTCACAGGCACTCACACACCCACACACACACACTGCAAACAGATAGAGAGAGAGAGAGAGAGAGAGAGAGAGAGAGAGAGAGAGAGAGAGAGCCTCCCACACAGCCAGCCAGCCACCCACCCACCCAACCAACCACCCAACCACCCACACCACCCAACCAACCACCCAACCACCCAACCGCCCTCCCGCCCGCTCATCTGCCCGTCCGCCCCCGCTCACCCCACCCCACCCGCCCGCCGGCCCGCTCGCACTCGCACCGTGTTCTCTGCATCAGGCTAGCGGCCAGCTTTCGAAGACCCGACCAGATCTAAGTTGGGGCTGTGGCGAACTTCTGACATAACCCAGAGAATTGAGGCGGGATGAAGGTTCGCAGCTCGGATGTATCTTATGAGAATTTGAGTTGCCAGAAAGTATCAGCACGAAAGAATAGAATAGCACGAAAGCGTATATTCCCGACGCTTATGGACCTCGTGGCTTAAGAGCTTTGGCCACACTTCGACAATGCTTTCTAAGCCTCTGTCCCCTCATCGCAGTACGGCTCGCAAGATTTCCTGAACTCCGAATCTCTACAGACCTTTTGACCAGCTCGATGAGCCCCAAGTCTCAGCCAAGCTACCGAGGAACCGAGCATTCCGGACTCCACAGCCTGTTCAGAGGATGAGGAGACGTGCGTCTCTGCATTCTGTGGTAAGGGTTCATGATAATGAAGGGCCGAAACTCGCGACACGCATGATGCAGGTGCAGCATTTTTTGTTCAATGGGTTCCTGCGCGCGGATTCGACCAGTTCACGCTCTCGCCATGGGAGATGTTTAGGGTATGGGCCGCAGGGCCGGCAGGCTTCGGGCTTTGGAATTTTGGGGTCACGTTCAGAGTTTCGTCTAGGGTTTAGGACCCTTCAAGCCCTAGCGGGGAAAGTGTCTTTGGAGCCTTAACGACAGTTCATTCGATGGTACTAGTTGCAGCCAAGCCCTATGGACTATTCCACGCGCTTGTCACCCTCGACCTTGTAAACGCTCCGAGGTCCAGGCCGCAACCGCTGGGAGTTTGGGCGTCGGGCGCCACACCTGGGAGAAGGCGGAGAAACTTTGGCAGACTGTCAGCCTGAAGCGTACGGCTTTTGTTTTGGGATGTCATCATGATGTGTTTCTCTCTTGCATGTTCAAGTTTAAGAACAATGCTTGGAACAGAGAACCCCGCACAGAATCATGCCAATGCCCATGGTAACCCGCGGAACCTCAAATCCAGATGATTTCGCCAGCGCCCGTCATTCGTTTAGGCTGGAATGTTCGCAGTATTGAATTCATGTTCATGTTTTCTTCTTTGGAGGGAGGGGGGGGGGCCTTGAGGAAGCCCCGACATGTAAGGCAACTCACTTTTAAATCTTTGAAACTTGTTCCTTCCAAGTGCCTTTGGCGCTACATAATGTAGGCATGCTATGATTGTCTCAAGTCTCTTGCCGCCGTGTGACAGAGTCAGGCTCTGGAATCCCTCCAGCCCGAAACCCTTAAAGACCTTCAGTGGAAAAGCACTCCCTACAAACACGCCAAAGATCAAAGCCCGATAAGCCCTCCATCCCCAGCCAACGCACTCGAAGATTCAGCCCCCTGCCGGTGGCTCTGTCGGTGACGGTCGCTCTGTGGGCACCGGCAACTCGCTGGGCGACTGCGTGGCGGCCTCTCTATTCTCAAGCTGAAGGAGTTCACACCTGCATTGTTTCTTGCAAGCCTTGTAAACTAGTAACTAGCCTCAGTCTTTGCTACTGTTAAGACAATGGAATGGAACTACTGACAGCTTACTAGAAAAAAAAGGTCCCAGCCTGACGGAGCTTACAGCTGCCTTGTTTAGGCAGGCCTTCCTTCATGACTAGAAACGAGAAACCGGGGTCTGCACCGCATGCTCTAGTGTTGCAGACTTGTTTCTGCTTGACCCAGCCCTTTCTACTGAATGCAATGGAACTACTTGCAGCCTGCGACTGTTGTGGCAACAGCCGTTCCAACAAGCAGTCGTCGAACTACACTTATGTCGTGAAAATCTGGGCTTCGTAAGACAAGCGTGTCCACATCAGGACAAAGCTAGCCACCTGGCTGCGAGTAGTTGTAGGATCTGATGGGCTCCATCTCATGTCGAGGGGGCGAAGGCGGTGCCACCACTACGACGATTCATGCCGATCCTCGCTGAGTAGCAGTAATACCCGAGGAGGGGTGAGGAAGAAGAGGAAAGTGCGCGGTAACTGCTTTCGCGCATGCCCCAAGCGCCCTCCGTGTTCCGTTCGTCTTGAAGGTTCATGACGCGCCCCAAGTTGACCCTAAAGTCCTCGACCTCCCGCAGTGAAGTCAAGGTGTCCCCAGCCGAGGTCCGAACCGAGGAGGACATGCCCACTGCCGACGAAAACTCCTGAAGCTGCTGGACCCCCGTCCTGAACCCCAAGCCCCAAGCTGCTTTCGGAAATCTCAAGACACCTCCTTTCGAAAGCAAGACCACCAAGCTCCCAACACAAGGACCACGAGAAGTAGCCCAAAGCCCTGGAAGCCCTGGAAGCCCTGAAATCCCCAAACCGTCCGAACTAGCAGAAGCCTGCCACCAGCTGATCCTTCAACCTGACAAGGATTGAGGCCGTTGCGTGCCCCAGGCCTTGCACGGGCACCTGGTAGGATCCGGTGGGGGGCAGGCTTGAAGGAAGCTGGGTCTTGCCAGGCCTCGGGGCTTCGACTTGGGATTTGGGATTTAGGGGTATACCCGTACGTACGTGGTGGTGCCGAGCCGCCCCTCCAGCCCTTCCCTGCCTCCGGTGCATGTGCGATGTCGCGAGAGGTTGGGGAAGGCCTCTCTGTTGGGACCAGCACGGCCACTTCCTGGCGGTGCTTCCAGGCTTGAAGGTCTTTAAGGGCTTCGGGGTTCGCAGCAGACACCCAAACGACTGGTTGTTAACCACAACCTACACGGACAGAAATGGTTTTTAGAGATCTTGGGTTTGTGGCCTTCGGTCACACTGCTGACGACAGCCCCGCCGCAGGGCTGCAGGTTCTTATCAGCTGGACTCCAACAACTTTGGCAAGCACCTACTCCCTAATCCCGTTACGTTCGAGTAGCAAAGCATCTGGCCACTGGGCACAAACTCTGAACGCAACATCTATGTGTGCACTTGTGCACATGCAGATTTCCTCGGGGAAACCTCAGCAGCCACAGTGACGGCGACAAACCCTTTGATCTCACCACCTCTTGAGATCCAGGTTCAACCTCCCCTTTCCACCCTCCAGACAACAACTCGTGATTGTTGCTCTATGCAATCTTATTCTGCTGCTATCTTGACAAGAACCGGCCTGTTCAGTTGAATTCAGAATGTCAAATTCACTATTTGAGTCTGTGGCTACTTTCACTGCGTTCTTCCTTAACCATCTCAGAGTGGCTGCCATGCAAGCGAGCCGCCGAGAGGCACGTGTAACTAAAGAGAAAGCCCTCTAACCCTCAAGGCCCCTATGCAAGATCGCCAACCCCAATCCCCCGGAAAAGCTCGAGACAAACCCCTATCGCCAACCCAAATCCCGACCATGACTATGCCACACGGCAGCTCATTTCTTGGGGAGAACATTGAATACTTGCTGGCGAGGCGGTGGGCGAGGACCTCGTGATGCGCTTCCTCTGCCTGGTCCACAGTTCGAGAGCTGGGGTGTTGCTCTTGGGGTTTTGTGTTTGGAGAGCATAAGAAGGTAACCGTCTGAGCTCAGGCAGTTATGTCCGTGAGATTAACAGGCACGTCTGAAGAGACCAACGTGTGTTGAAAACTCGCAGAAACCAGAATGATCTCAAACCCAAAAGCCTAAACTCTAAACCCCAAACCCTATATCGAAACCCAACATCCTGAGCCCGGATTGGAACTGGGCGCAGAATACTCAGGAATTTGGATTTCGGGATTAGAGCAGAACAACTGCAAGCTTTAAAATCAGAAACGTCACGCTCTCAGTTTTACAGTACTAGTGGATCTGCATTCGATGCGGGGTCTGGCAAGCCTGGCTGATTCTTTCCTGCTGACCAATGGCAAGAAAGAGCAACTTCTAGCCATCCCAACCACCTCCAACCCTCAGGACCTATCGCTGTAGATCTCGGGGTTCGGAGATGCTAGAAATGAAGCACTGGGCCGCTTCAGCCCTCAATTCGTTCAACATCACGAAAGCAAGTGCCAAACCTTACTCCCCACTCCAAGCCCGAGAGCAACGTACAGCTGTGATCCCGGCTTCGTTCCCTGTGCTGCCTGCGGTTGGCCGCGTTCGGCGCTGAAGCTTTGAAGCTTGGGCTCAGGTTCTGGGAGGTTCAGAGGTTGCTGGGCATGCTTCCTCAAGACAGGGCGGGTGGTTGGGAGTTGGTGGGTTGGCTTCGCGGTTCCCTCACCAGGCATACTGAGGCCTATGCAGTGACCACTCATACGACCGGGACACAGGGCCAACACTACAACCCTGCCAGGAGGGCAGGTCAAAAAAATGTTGCCTTCGTTGTTCATGGTTTGGGCCTCTTCAGTTCAGCATGCCATGTAAGTAATGGACTCTTCACTGTCCGATGTTATTCCTCATTGTAGTTCAGGGAATGTCGCCGCCGATTCCCCTACAAGTCTGCACCCTCACCTCGCCGCGCTTGTGGCCGCACTTCCGGCAGAAGATCGAGTCCTCCGCGTACACGTTGCCGCAGGCCGGGCAGTTGGCCATCTGCCAGAGATTGATGGCTTGGGGTTCGGAGTTTAGGGTTGTAGGATCCAGGCTCTGAGACTAGAAGGGCTCTTGGAGCTTCGGCATTCGGGGTTCAAGACGCTCTGAAGCTGGATTCTGAGCCGACCATCTGCGCCTCGTCGTCCAAGGGTACCGGCATCTCCTGAGCTCAACCCGAAATCCCGATGTCTCCATGGATGCAGATGTTCGACAAGTCTCCCTCCCAGTCACGCTCCATCGATTGCCCAACCACAAGCCTTTAAAAGCCACGCACGGCACCCAGATAACAAAGAGTGCATGTAAAACTGCCCGAATTGTTTTGAAGCTGCCCATGTCGCATGCTGCTGAGGCCGCTGCAGAAGGCGACCCCGCCACCGACCTCTGCAGTGCAATATTCTCCGAGGGCCAGGGGAGGGAAGGAGCTTAGTTGGGCTGTAACATCTCTGTCTGCCTGCACAAAAAAACTTTCTACATGAAGCATTCATATACCTAGCCATGAAGCTGCACAGTAAGCTTCCGGCGACGGTATCGCAGACTCCGGCATGGGAGGTGGGAAATCTGCATCTGGGGGCCTTGGCAGGAAAGCTTGCAGAGTCTCGGCCTGCACGCAGTTTCGGTGGTGGGGGGGTTTTTCTGCCGGACTTCGGGCTCGAGGTTTGGAGGAGTCTGAGAAGATTAAGAGACCAGGATTGACAGTGTACACAGCATTTGCACAGTTAACCCTGTTCCCCAGCATTCCCAAGTCCCCAAGCAATGACCTCGCCCTACGACAACACGCCAACGAACAGTGCTCCCCTTTTCTTGGCAGCAGACACTCTCAACATCTCTCAACGCCTACCCACCAAAAGCCAGGGCTATCCCGCTCAACCCACGAATAAAGCTATCGAGATCCCTCCGGTTCCCCCCTCAATTGAGTGATTGCACTGGCTCTCGCGTGAGAGAGCACTGAACCCCGACGGTTCCTCCACATCTTGGATCTCGGTCCCCAGCGCTTCCTGCACCAGTGCCGTCGGGGCCGTAGGAGGCGGGGCAGTCGTGATGAGCTCCTCCCAGGGCTGCCGTTTGTTGCATGCGGTGGGGCTCCCATCCATGCCCTGTGATAGTCAATGAAGACATCCTATGAGTTTTAGTAGACAATAGTTTAAGGAAGGCCCCTCGCTTCGTATCAACAAGCTTACGGTTGGTGAGTTCGACTTCTGCTTGAAGGACGGCCTTGTGAGAGGGTATGTACATCAGATTCTTCACATTTTCATGAGCTGCATTGGGCTGTTCGTGGCGCCGTCTAGGTCTGCTGGTGTGGCTCAGGCAGGGCTTTCGTGCTTATGTTGGGGCGTGGGCTTCGGTTGGCTTTAGAACTTTAGAGGTTGCGATTAAAGTCCGCAGGCTCTCAAGCCCGCTGGCCTCGCCAGTCACAGCTGGCCCTGCCGACCTCCACAGCAAGGTCGCTGCGAGAAACTTTGCGCAGCTCCGAACAGAAAGCCCGAATCCGAGGTTCTTTGACCTTCTCACCCACAACCACCCAAGAACTCCATCATCATCTAACTCTAAGTGACACAGCTGTATAGCCGGAGTGACCCCGAAGAATAACACGCAATAACACCGGAAAGCAAACGTTCTTGACGGTTTCAACCTAGTTCCTGACACTTCGAGGTCAGGCATGACAGTGAAACACGGCAAGCCTTACTCCGACTGCACTGTGTCCGCTGTATGCTATGCAGCAGCGTCGCCGGGCCGGGGCTTTGGGGGCTAGGGGCTCCAAGAAAACGGGGAACGCCCTGCCGCCAGCAACAATCCCAAACGCTGATAAATCCCAACTTGAAAGCCCTATACGCCCTAGGCTCAAAGGCTCCAAATGCCAAGCGTGCAGGCTGTGGGACGTCGGCCCTCACCCTGACTTCAAACTCACGCCCCAACTTCCGCCGACTATGCCGAGCGCTGAGCGTGGGGGAGGGCAGTTCTGTCGGAACCTCGGTCAAGCTTCTGGGCACAGGGCTCGCAGCTCATGCATGTTACTCAGAAACCACCGATATCAAGAAAGCATCGCGGCATGGCCACGCGGGGACAAGTTTCCGACAGCAATAAGAGCAAGAAAAGCAGAAATATGAAGAACGGGAAAGGAAGGATGAAGGGGTCCAGGGAGAAAAGTACTTCCATGACGAAGCATACCCCTAAACAATGAAGCAGCTCGAGCTGCTCATGATTGTTCATCTCTTTTACCTCCCTTGCCAGGATGCGAGGATCGAGAAACATTTGCCTCTTCGGATGTCCTTTCCTTTTGCCCCTTCCTCTTCTGCCCATTCTTCAATCTTCCCGTTTGTGAGAAGACAATCCCATGCTCTTTTTGTTTCGGGTGCAAGGGGTTGTGTTCCCTTGCATCCCCCGCCCCTACACCCTTTAGCTTCAGCTCTCGCCTTCTTGACAAAAGTTGCAGACGGCATGGAATGCCTGCCCCTCTTAGAAAGGAGATGGGAGGTAAAGCCCCTTTCCTAAAGGTGAAGACAAAGGGAAGCTGGAGGAAGACATTGAAGATGGGAATTGGAGAAACTCCTGTTTCACTTCGAAAAGCCCACCGGCAGATGGACAGCGTTGCAGCATCTCTCCAGCCGTAGTTACCGTAGTTTGTGGCTGGCTGGATCACTGCAAAACGAAGAGGGCAAACTGCAAGGTCGAACCTGTCTGAGAGAGTCTGGGCCTCCCAGAGGCAGGTGACGGTGGGCGCAACCCCCCACGATCCATGGCTGGTTAGCAAGATGTCGTAACTTCTTCACTCTCTCACGCTCACATGTTTGCCCAAGGCGTGTCAGAGGACAACTCACTTTGGGACACTCTATACCAGGCCCGGCGGTCAGGCAAACTCACACTCGAAACAACCCTCGCTCATTGCTGGGACTTCCTGCCGGCATGTCGGTGGGTGAGGGCACTATGCCAGAATCCGACCTGGCATCGCGACTGTCGCTGCGGGTGCTGAGGTGTCCACCTTCAGGACTTCAGGTTGTTTTGAGGGCTATTGGGCTTTTTGGCTCTTCAGGGTGCTGCAGGCGTGGGTCGCTACCATCTCCAAGGCGGGGCGATTGGTATGCCTTGAACGAACTGGCCGCCCAAAGCTTAAAAATAGACTCAACCCTAGCATCCTGGTTGCATAAAGCGCCCATACCAAACCCCGCATCCTCAGAGCCGCTCCTGAAAGCGTGAGGACCCTTCCAAGCGTTGTTGTTTTCTTTACGCCCTTTAGCAGCCCTACATCTAACCTTACTCGCAAGCTGTCGCTTCTTCGCGCTAACAAGAAACGATCTCACCCCTGAGCACCATGTGTTCTGCGAATCCCAAAACCCGAACCAACCACAGCCCCCAGCGATTTTGGGCGATGTTGAGGCAGCTGCATGAAGACGCTGGATCCGGCCGCTGCCGATGCCTGTGGCACGCCGGGAACCTCGGGCCCAGCTCCCGTCCCACAACCAACCATCTTGAACCCACGGCATGGTACTTGCAAAAACCTTGCCTAAGTCACCTCCGTGACCACGCATGTACGCGGCTCGGCTTTTTTGTGGGACTAATCTCGCTTCTCCTTCTATATGGAAGATAAGTAGGGATATCTTGTGCCACAGTACAAAGAAGTAGAAACACTTCACACCGCAATTCTTTCTATTCTGCGTGTTTGCTCGTTTGGCTGATTTCTTGCTTGCTTGCTTGCTCGCTCCATGTATGGTGATTTCAAAGAACTTGCTCTGCCAACAGTTTTAACTTGTAGCTTCCTGGCAATTGGTTCCATCTCAGGTCTCGAAGACGTGGTTGCTACAGGAACTATCGACTTCTCATTTCGAGATTGCGCGCGGGGTTCAGGGAACAAGGTCAACAGGTCAACACCGCTGCAGACAAATTGACTCTGAAGCTCCAAATCATGAGTGAGTCACCTCACGTTTCGTTGACCCTAAACCCTGAAACTTGCAACCCGAAAGAAGGCTGGGCTCCATTGCATTCGTCTCTGCAGTCTCATCCTCCGAATGCGCAGCGACCCCAGCACGCGCCTGTGCACATGATGAACAGTTTGCAGTGGGTTTCTTGAAGTTTCTTGAATTCTAGGGCTTTGCAACGTGGCCAAGTGTGCCCGGCCCTGCCATCTACGACGACTTGTTGCAAGCAGCGTCAAGTCCCCGCAGCATGCTCGGTGTGCTCCACCGCTGGATTCTCACCTCCTCAGGTGAACGTCCTTCTTTTCAAGCTTCTGCTGGACCAAACTTGAATAGTCCACTGGTAAGCTCAGAATCTTCTCTAACACCTTCTGGGTAGCTGGGTAGCCTGCAAGCCTGCACCTCCCAGCCCGTCCGGGCGCCTCAAATTTGGGGGCCACCAGTGTCTGCGTAGGCCTCAGCATGCCGACAACTTGGGGGAGGTGTTGGGGTTACAGGCTCAGTTCCCAAGCTAGAGGACTTGGGCAACTAGACGTTTCCATTCCTTTTGGCCTCGGCTCATTTCGAGATAATGGGGCCGCGGGGTTTTGTGCAATCAGCTGCGGCCAAAGGCCCTTGTATCCGGAATCGGAAGCCTGGGAGCCTGGGAGCTGAACCTGAGTTTCAGCGTCTGAGGCCTCTGCAAAGTCCCAACCTGCTCGACGATGGTGTCCGCCTGCTTGCCGGGGGGGGGGGGGGGGGAGGTCGGATCTCGCTTGGTGATGTGCTGCCTCTCTCTCGCTGTCACAACCCGAAGGGTATATAGCATGTAGGGATCGGGGCTTGGAGAGCGACTACTGGCACGCGAGAGTGCAAGGAGTTCACTTTGGGGTTTAGGGTTCAGAGTATAGGGTTTAGGGTGTTTAGGGTTTAGGGATGTTTAGGGTTTAGGGTTTAGGGTTTAGGGTTTAGGGTTTCGGGTTTCGGGTTTCGGGTTTAGGGTTTCGGGTTTAGTAGGTTTAGGCCCCCCACAATGTTGAACAGCCTGCTATCGACTCTGACCCCAAGCAGCTTCGAGATCCATGAAGCAAGAAGTACCATCCCCCCAAGCCCCCAGCATCCCTGCAATCTGCGAAGCATCCAGACAAAAATTGAACCATTCCAGGAATCTACATCCCTTCAGGAGCTGGCAATACTTGAGCGCGCAAGACTATCGAAAGCAGTCCTCCAACAAAGGAGCCCTACAATGTGCCAGAGCAAGAACCTTGGCATACCAAGACGCTTCTACCCTCCCCTCGGCACGAAGCCCTAAACCCTTCAAGTAGCCTGCGCAAGCCTCAACTCAAAAAAAGCGCCTCGTCCTCCGAGCGCAGGGAGGTTGGCGAAGGCACGTCGGTTGGCACAGGCATGTCCTGCGAGGAGGCAACTCGATGGAAGAGAACCAAGCGACTCGCAAGCAATGGGCCCTTGTGCAGAGTGCTTCGACCGTTTGGGACCGCCCGTGCACCTCAGGCAGCTCCGTCGGTGTTCGTTCAGGAGCGGACTCTGACCTCAGGGTCAATTCGGATCTAGGATGGTCCAGAGTCCCGGGTCAAGAGGAAGGCTCGGGGTTCTTAAGCTCGAGCTCGCAAACGACTTTGCCAACAACCCTGGCGGACGAAGTGCAGTAAGAAGCTGCTGCTACGCGGTGCTGAGCCACCTGAATCGCTGCACACGCGACGCCGAATCCCTGCGCTCACCTCCTCTGCCTGCAAGCGCCTTCGAGATCCTTTTCAAGGCCAAAGCCCCTGCGCCCCAAGATGTATGCCAAGAACCCCCCAAAGCCCTGTTTTGCGTGGGAATTGGTGGGTTCCGAGGAGCTATGACCCCGAAGCCCCAACCTCGGAGGCGCTTGAAACCAAAGTCCGTGAAGTGCTCGGGCACTGGGGGTTGCTTCAAGGGTCAAGAAGACCCGAAGAGCTGCAAACTCCAAAGGGTCTAGGGCTTATAGGGGGCGACCCTCAACCCGAAAGCAATGGAGTTTAGGGTGATCCGCAACTCAGGCAGATGCCAGGCACTGTCTGCCAGCGCAGACTCTTGCAGTGCTGGCACCTGCGCCCGGCCCGTTGGCAGATGCTGAAAGTTGAAAGATGTCTTCAAGCAAGCACCCCCAAAATTCCCTAAACCCTAAACCCTAAACCCTAAACCCAAAAAAAAACTTGAACCATTGGTGGGGCTCGAAACCCTTCACCTTGACTCGGTGGCCCTCTGCCGTCTAAGCCTGAGGGATGCCTACTGTAAAGCCGGTGCAGCCGGTGAGCCTTCAATCCTTTCATTTTGGGATCCTATAAAACCCCCCTCCACCTAGGCTGAACCCTTCACCCAAAACAAGGCCTACATGAAGCTTAGTTGGGGTGCGGGGGCCTTTCAATGAAGCAATCTTCACAAACCTTCAAGATCCCTTCCCAGCAACATAGAAGCCCCGCTACAGTTCTGTGACTAGGCTAGAAAGTTTGCTGCTTCGTTACGTTGGGGCAGCCTCGAAAGTAGTTTCCACAATTGCCCGCTTCACTGCTTCCGCTTCACTGCTTTAGCCGGTGAAGTTGCACGTGAGCTGCAGGCTTCTTTAAGTGCTTGGGAAGGTAACTGCTGGGGCAACTGCGGGATTCAGTGCCAAGCAAGCTCTGCGCACTGGTCAGACCAATTTGGGACGACCACCGGCACCTATTACCGGCCGACAACTCCCCCCCGCCCCACCATACACAGAGCATGGTTGAACAATAGTCACGTTCCAGACTTTTTTGGGGCTATCAACGAGCCCGAAAAATTGCAGTTGCCTCTTGCGCATAGTCTCCTACACTCCTCAAACCCCCCCGTCCCCCCGTACCCCCCCCCCCCCACATAGCAACGGTTGGCTTGAGCCTAGACACGCCCTGTCATGAACCACTAAAATGTGCCTCAAGTGCTAAAAGCATCGAACAAGCCGGACACTTGGAACTCGGGCCCAACCTCAGCATCGCCTGCTCCCAATGCCTGGCGCACACGTGCGCAGCGCTTGTCTACCGCAAACTGTTGCTTCTTTTACCCTGTTGGCTTCCCACATTTACTGCTCGGATGACAACAAGTTCTTGCTGGTTGGTTCCAGAACAGCAACATCAGCCAAGACCCCAAGGACAAAAGGACAAAAGGGCACACCACTAAAGAGCCCTGCTGAAAAACGCCAGAGCGGGCTGTCTCACTTCTGTCACGACTTCAAGTGGGCTGGTACCTAACAGAGGAGCCTCTCAACACCCCAGCCACAAGTTCTTCATCAGAATCGGGCATTCAGATATCGCTTGTGTTGGGGCTTCGCGCAATCTGACTCGAGCCCTGATCTAACTTCCTACATGCAACGAAGCGCTGTCCACTGCTGAACTCCCTGAAGCTGCGATGAAGCCGTGGCAGGCGCGCGATGCCAAAGGCGCCGGGTTCTGGCATGCAGTGCTTGCTTTGAGTAGCTTGCTTTGGCGGACGTTTGGGGCTTTGTTGGACTAGATTTGGGCGGAACCTCTTGGGACAGATTATCATTGTAAACTGCTTCACAAAGACTCAGTTCCAAAAATACTCCAGAGATCTCGACCTCAACCCTAACTCGAGCGGCACTCGAGCCTCCCTATGGGATGTGAACCTTATTTTCGGCTTCTCCTTCCTCTTCGCCCCGAATAAAGGATCCCAACTCTTGGGAGCTTCCCCAACTTCCCCTCGCGTGGTCCTGGCGGCTTCATCGCCGCATCCGGCAGCGGCCCGACGATGGCCTGCTCGGCTCTTCTCGGGGGCCGAGATGCGCTGGGAGGGCGCTTGGAAGGGGCTGCGCAGGGCCCAGAGTCTTTGCGCTGTTGAGAGGGTTTGAGCGGACCAAAGTTCACAACGAGTTCGCAAGGAGTTGCGGCTCGCGGCCAAGGGCCCCTCACCCAGATGCCGGATGGTCCTTTCACGGACGTAGATTGCCACGGCCGTGGGGGGTGAATCTGGAGCCTGCACCTGAACCACTCGTCTCCTGGGGCTTCAATCGTCAACACCCTGGCAGGGCAGAACCCTAAACCCTAAACCCCAAACCCTGGCGCGGACCGACCTCCTCCTCATCCTCACCCTCGTTCATGGAGGTTGGAGACGGCCTGCGGGTTGAAGCACGAAGGGGTACAAGGCTGGGTGCAGGCTGTAGACTAGTTGTAGGGTCCAAGGCTTCAGGTTTAGGGTTTAGGGTTTTGGGTTTTGGATTTAGGGTTTAGGGTTTAGGGTTTAGATGTGCTTTTTTGTGTCTGGGAACTTTAGGATTCGTCTGAGAGATTAGGCTTCGGGCGCAAGGTCCCAAAATTCACAAACCCTAGAAAAGCTACAGATCCTCCTGAAGACCAATCTGCCATGGTCCGCCCGCTCTCCTGGCGGTCGGCACAGGCAAGTCTACAGGCGAAGACCTGGCGGAGATGAAGCTTAGAGCTTGCGGGTTGGCGGGGGAGTGTAGGTTTTTGGCTTCTGCACTAGGAGGGCGAGTACTTATAGGCGTTTGCAGCCGCATTACAACAAAGGAGTTTGGCTTTTTGGCATTGGAAGGGCTCGAAGAGTACACGTACACATGATGCTCTGACTTGGGTTGTGCTTTGCGGTAAGGCTTGAGGGTTTGACGATGTCTAGCGTTGCGTGGGTTCCGCTGCTCACGACTCAGTAGGGGAAGACAGTGAATCCAAGAGTTAAGGAAAATTAACTCTGAAGTTAATTGACCGGCATCGGGCCGGCTCGACGCCCCTTAGGTCCAGCACAATTAACTCTCGATTTAATTGCCTGTTAACGTCGCGCGACGTAGCATGCCATGCCGGCAAGCTGCTCAAAGAAAACAATTAAATCAGGATTTAATTGTTTCTGCTAGACGACCCCAACCCGCGGAAACAATTAAATCACGATTTAATTGTTCCCCCCTACCTTTCAACAATTAAATCACGATGTAGTTGTTCCCCCTAGAGTAATAATAATAATAGTAATAATAATAATAGTAATAGTAAGAATAATAATAATAATAATAGTAATAGTCATAATGATAGTAATAAGAATAATAATCGTAATAGTAATAATTATGATAATAGTAAGTAACAATAAGAAGAAGAATAATAATCGTAGCAAAAATAAGAGTAATAAGAGTAATAGTAATAGTAATAGTAATAGTAATAGCAATAGTAATAGGAAAATAAGAAGAATAATAAGAAGAAGAAGAATAATGATAGTAAGAATGATAATCATAGGAATAGTAATAATAATAGTAAGAGTAATAATAATACTAATAGTAATCGTAATAATAAGACTAATAGTAATAATAGTAATAATGCGACAAATCGTAAGAGGAATAATAATACTAATAGTAATTGAAATAATAAGACTAATAGTAATAGTAGTAATCATAGTGCAATTAAATCATGATTTAATGGTGCAAATACCAATTAGCACAAGTCTTTGCTATACCATTAACTCACGATTTAATTGTCTTCCAGTCAAACGCAAAGAAACACAATTAAATCACGATTTAGTTGTGTTTTTGTAGGGGCAAGGTATGTCGAGGTAGGTCAAAACCCAACCCAGAAGCAACAATTAAATCAGGATTTAACTTTTTTCAACTTCTGGATTCATGGGTTTTCCTCAGTCGGGAGTTGAGCCCATGACTATTCAGGCTGCCAGGCGCGCGCGCAAGGTTTGGGGTTTGACGACTTTGGATGGGAAGCCGAAGGATACACCACCGAGCCCTTAGTCCTAAACTGATCCGTTGCAACCTCGTGAAACTTGGAGCCGTCGACCCTTCACACCAAAGAGGAGGGCAGGAGCCGACCCTCAAAAGACAAGGCCGACAGAGACAGGCAACCCTGATGAGGAGAGACTAGGAACAGCAGGGTCTCACAAACACAAAAGAATCTGAGGTCCAAGGTTAACAAAATCTTGATGGCATGTGTTTTGGTGTGTTCGGAGGTCTTAAGTCTGCAAGCCACATGAACCCCTAAACCCTAACCCCTAACCCCTAACCCCTAAACCCTAAACCCTAAACCCTAAACCCTAAACCCTAACCGCCTGGGCCCCCTGCTGGACTACAGACGTTGTGGGCCAGGAGTGCGTCACTGTCCTCTCAATGCGGCTTGCTTTCGCCTGGAGAGTCTCGAGAATCATGTGCACCATTGTGGGGTTTAGGGTTTAGGGTTTAGGGTTTAGGGTTTAGGGTTTAGGGTTTAGGGTTTAGGGTTTAGGGTTTAGGGTTTAGGGTTTAGGGTTTAGGGTTTAGGGTTTAGGGTTTAGGGTTTAGGGTTTAGGGTTTAGGGTTTAGGCGTATGGTTTATTGAAAAGCATCACCACTTCTGATTTTTTAACAAGATACACACATATGGACAAGCAACAAGAGCAGCTTCTTAGATGCTTCCGACCAGTGACCCCTACAACCGCGCACCGGCCTTCGGCTCAACCAGGGTCTGCGTGGGCCTGGAAAGGGGGCTCCAAGATTTGAGGGGTTTAGGGTTTAGGGTTTTAGGGTTTAGGGTTTTAGGGTTTAGGGTTTAGGGTTTTAGGGTTTAGGGTTTAGGGGGCCGTAGGGTTCAGGGAATGGAGGTTAAGGGTTTGAGTTGAGGGTGTCTGGCCCGTTGAAGGCTGCAGCGCTTCGACATTCAAAATTCTGGGAAGGGCTACTCCCACAGCAGGGTGATGTTCGAAAAGTTCAGTTCCATGACAACAGCATGAGCATTTGAACTTCGGAGGCTCGGCCACCAGAAAGCACCCGGGCATGGTTGAATCTAATCATCTTGGGCTTCTGGGAGTTGAGACTCTGGGACCGAGGACTTCAGGGCTTGCCCTTAGCCCGAACCCACCCACACTTCATCAACGGAAGAAGAACCTCTGGCCCATGGGCCTGGGGCGATGAGAGGCTCTGGTTTCTGGGGCTGAGGCAGTGTCATGATGTCCTCTGCCATGGTCTCTGCCTCACGGCAGCGGCACATGTTTTCGAACAGTTGCAGCTTTTGGTGACAGCTGGAGTCAGACACGACATTGGGGAGGCTTGCGCGGACGTGCTCACTTTCAATTGCCTGCTATAATATAGCCCAGCAGACATCTTGAGTATCGTCCACGCTGCTGTACTCAGCGTCCGCGCCAAAGTTGGCATTGTCCCTAGAACACTTGCAAGCGCTTGACGGCTCACAAGCTCTGACCGCATGTGCTATGTCGGCTCCGACCAAACTCTATGCCACAGTCATTTTGGAGAGCGAAGGAAGCATGGAAAGGAAAGAAGCAGACAGAAAATCTGGTTCCCTAGACCTAAACCTACAAAGCCCCATCAGCCTCCTGCGCCGCCCCCAGCGACGTCGGGGAGGGTACTTCGGTGGGCACTGGCATAGCCTTGGGAGCACTTCGCTGGGGTCCGAAGGGGACAGTGGGACTCAGTCTTAGGGGCACTTGGGGTGCAAAGCTTGACCTCAGGCTGGCAAACAAGCTCCGCTGCCTCTGCACGGCTGGGCCCTCTTGATGTCACTCTTGGGTAGACAAGAAGAAGGTTCAGCTTGTCCCTGCACTTCCGTCCGCTCAAATGCCTGGGTGAGAATGGCAGCTGCTTAACTTCCGAAGAAGAAAACTAGGACCTCTCTCGACCGTAAGTCATTACCATAAGTCGTTAAGCACCTACACTGTCCTGAGGCTGCTGCTGGCAGCTCAGTGGGTGTCGGCTCGGGGGCGGATTGCGACCTCGATGCCGGCGTCTTTGGTGCTCTTCGGTGCTTGCAGGGTCTCAGGGCTTCAACAGCGAGAACAACGAAAACCGGACCTGATCATGAGGTTCGGGCCAAGCGCTTGCATCGATTGCCGAGTCGTACAATGCCGGCACCTTTCTTGGACTCAGTGACAGAACCTCAGCCCTGATCCGTAGACTGAGCCTATTGTATATACATCGTGTACACATGCGGGGGCATACAATGAGGACAATACAACCGGTTCCAGCACTTGTTCTTATGCCTTCTCACAACGCCCGCATCGACGGAATCAAGCATGATGGACCTCTACGCTAGGATTCGGAAGCCGAAGTTTAGCGCGCTGACGATTTTGGGTCGTTCTGGACCTCAAGGTCTTGACTTAAACTCCCGGTGCCTCGCCCTCCGGCGCTTCTTCCTCCGACTCCTGGCGCTTGAAGGGAACTGGCTCTGCCCCGAGTGCCAAGCCAAGGTCCCCTGTTTTCGTAAACCCCCATGTATAGCACCCTAAACCCTAAACCCTAAACCCTAAACCCTAAACCCTAAACCCTAAACCCTAAACCCTAAACCCTAAACCCTAAACCCTAAACCCTAAACCCCATATCCTAAAGCCCCGGAGTCGCTAAGAAGCCCTAGAACTCGACAAGGCCCCTCCAAAGCTTCAAAGGCTCGACTTGACGGGATGCAGATTCTGGCTGATTCATGGGCTGCGGAACCCAGAGACTCCAAAACCCCTTGATTGAGGAATATACCTTAAATTATAATAGGAACCCTAATATGATTTAAGGTATATTCCTTAATTAAGGGGTTTTGGAGTCTCTGGGAATTGTCGGTGTGTTTCCATTTGCTTTCCGGAAAGCCCGAACCCGGCAAGCAAGGACGAAGCGTGACAGGCCAGCCACCGGAGAGGTGACGACGAAGGGTTCTGGCACAAAAATAGCAAGGGTGAGGGTGAGGTGAGGGCCAGTGCTGCGACTACATGCATGCCATTTAAGGAATGGAGATTTTCAAGCTGAGGGGTTAAGAGGGTGTTGTCCACGGTACGTACACAACGCCAGAAACCCAAACCCTGAACCCAAACACAAAACTCCAAACCCTGAACCCTAAACCCTGAACCCCAATTCTTAAGTCAACCTGGTGGATCTTCTGCCAGCGCAGCATCGGGCCGCAGACCTGCGATGGCCTTGTGTGCGTGGTTTAACGCTTGGGGCTTTGGAGCCTTTGGGGTGTATGGCTGTTAAGCTGAAAAGCATGGAAGCATGGGGGTAGCAGGGTCTTCTCAGCTAGGGCCTAGGGACTTGATCGGACCTTTTGGGGATTCGTTGGGGCTCAGGAAAGGAACCACGGCTCACGTCTCACACATGGTCAGGCGTTCCCCATCCCCCCCCCCGCCCCCACGACCTGTGCGGTCCCATGGGGCGTGGACGGGCTGGGCGTGAACTCTGTGGGGTGTGGAATCTAGATCTACAAATTGTCACGCCATTGGGAGCTGGACTGTCTCCTGACACCGCACTGCGGTGTGTGAAGCCGAATTATAGTTTGCCACTAGCGTGAAGCCCATCGCCCTTCAATCAAGCTGCGCGAACACGAAGAAGCATAGGCCGTGCAGGGCTTCGAGGATTAGGGGCCCTGGGCCTGAAAGAGATGTTTCCAACAGCCTAGGGCCTAGAATCTGAAAACTACCTGACTGCCTCTTCGTCATCCCCGGCGCCACCCATGGAGGTGGGGGAGGGCCTGTGGATCAGGAGGCTTCGGGGTTCAGGGCACGGGGGTTGAGAAGATCACAGTTCCGTACTCCAAACAGCCAAACCCAGAGCAAGCTATACGGCTGAATACGGCTTAGGCTCCGTGGGATATCAGGGCATGCGAGATGATGGGGGTGAAGGTCTTAGAGGTTGTAAGTCTATATATATATATATATATATATATATATATATATAGATAGATAGATAGATAGACATATATAGGTATATATATATATATATATCCCCCTCAAACAATCCCAGTTGACCCGCCGCTCCCCGAAAAACCTGTAGGTCTGAAGGCCCGCGCCGCTAGGCTTACAATAATGTCAAAACGATATTACCTGAATCCTTGTTGAGTTATAGCACAAAAATGACACGCCGCATCATAACTCCTGCCGCACATACAAATGTACACATATGTCATCTACATATATGAATACGTAGATCCCGCCCCAGAACCAACCCGGCGTGCAGCTTCCACAGCGACAGACCATGGCTCAGAACAAAAACGTGTCCTGGCCAAACACAGAACGTCAGGCTATCTCAGAGTCGCTGCTAGCTGGTCTGGCGGAGCCCCACCACTCAAGGCTCTGAGCCTCGCTGTGGGCACAGGAACATCGGCGGGAGACGACCTGCTTTCTTGGGTTGGATTGGACCGATGCGGAAGGTCACTGCAAGACGATGGCAGGATCCGGATCAGCGCAAAGCCTAACCGCAGGACCTCGTAACCCTTGATTCCTCTGCGAGTGTCTTAGTATGTTCGGAGGGCCTATATGAAGTAGGGTTGATATTTCAAAAACAGCAATATACACCCTGTTTCATATAGGTCTGCAGGCAACATGAACGCCCGGGCCCCGTGCTGGACTACTGACGTCGCGGGCCGCGAGTGCGTCACCGTCTTCTCGATGCTGCTCGTTTTCGCCTGGAGCTATGGTCTCGAGGCTTAAGATCAACTAATATAGGGTCGGAATAATCCGCCGAGGCCTCGGGCCGCAGGTGTATAGGTTGTGAGGAAGCCCCCTTTCCCCCCCCCCCCCCCCCCCCTCTACCCCCCCCCCCGTACCCCCCCCCCCGTACCCCCCGTACCCCCCCGTACCCCCCTCCCCCCGTACCCCCCGTAACCCCCGTACCCCCCGTACCCCCCGTCCCCCCTACCCCCCCCCCCCTCCCCTTAGGGTTTAGGGTGCGGAGCTGCAGTTTGTATTAAAGAAAAGAGTTGGTGTAGAAGGATTAAGGGTCAATGTACCCGGTACTATTTTTGGCTCAAGATCGGGCCATGCGCCTAGTGAAAGAAGGGTGCTTGGTGTTTTGGGTTGGTTTGTTGTTGCTTGGTCCAGGGGATCAAGGGCTTCTGTTGGGGTTGACTGTTTTGTTCCCTGTCCTCCTTCGGTTGCCCCCCGTAGGTTATGAGCCCAAGTTAGGTTCCCTGCGTTTTGTGTTTCGGCTTTAGGGTGGTAGCTTGAAGCAATGGCCACCAATTGGTTACAGACTGGTACGGCATCATCAAGCTCCAATGTGGGCGATCAAGGTGAAGGTGGTGTCAAAAGGTCTGCAACGGGTCAAAAAGTGGTTCCCAATGCGGAAGCTCTGGTTGATGCTGGTGGTAAGCGCGGCGAAGAGAAGCCGGTGGTGGAAGGACTGGAAGACCAGATGGAAGTAGCTTTGCTACGCCTTCTGAGCAAACATGGGCTTTGTCTTCGAGCTGCGGAACCTGCTGAATCAACGGGAGCGTCAAAAACAAGCTCCTCTACATCAAAGATGGTGGAGCAAGAGTGCCAGACAGAGCTGGTTGGGGATGTTATCCCTGTTCCCAAGCGAGCTCGCAATAAAGTGAGCTTCGCGACTGAAAGTGGTGATCTGTCGACAGGTGAAGCGGAGGAAACTGCGCCTGTTGCTGCGACAAAAGGCAGTATCCTCTTTACTGGGGACGCAGAAGGAGTCGTTCCTGTTGCTATGGTGATGAGTGAAGGAGAAATCCTGGAATTGGAAGCAGCGAGAATACGGCAGGAGTCAGAGGAAGACTTAGATGCTGCTGGGGGAGGCAAATTGTCTCAAGCTGCTGACTTTTCGATCATCGACTGTGATGGGAAGACGTGGGAGCGCCATTTTCATGAAGATGGAAGAGAGTATCTTTACTGCTTGGACACTGGAGATACCCAATGGGTGTTGCCTACGAAGACTGGAATGGCTGGAAACAGCGAGGTGTCAGGTGTTGGAATGGGCATTGTCCCTGTGGAAGATGAGCCAGCACCGGGCACTCCCACACCGTCTTCCAGGGCACAGCAGAGTAGCTTGGAAAGTGTGAACAGCGGTGTAAATAGTGTAAGTGAAAAGGATTTTTCCTCTACTATCGGGGATAGCGGTCTTAGGGGTGGTGGTGACGCCCAGACCTCGGGTTCTCCTGAAGAGGAAGGAACTTCTGGAAACCAAGCAAACATCGCTGGAGAACATCTGGATCGGGAAGAAACGGAAGCGCTTTCTGAGGGTGTGGCAGCGGTGGAATCGGTGGGTCCAGAGGACAAAATGCCCAATGCGGAGATTGGAACTGTGTCGGCTGCAGAAGAGCGAGTGGTGGATGTGGTACCTGTCGTTCAGGAAGGTGGTCCTGGAGATTTGGATGACGGAGGGAAAAAATCGTGCGTTACGCCTGAGGAGGTCTCTTCGTTGGGTGCCAAGAATTCTGCCATTCAAGGGAAAAAGGAAGCTTCTGAAACTGCTGGAGACACGGTTGATCGGGAAGATGAGGCCTGGAGCGCCAATGAAGCGCGGGTCAATGTGCCAGATAGTACCTGGAGTGCAGAAAAAGCACGGGTTGAGGCGCATATGGTGTCACGTTCCGCGGATGACTGCAACAATGGGGCGCAGGTCTCCGTAGCAGCTGACGACGGAGGTTCACAGGTGGACGCACTGGTGCAGCCTGAAGTTAGCAGCGAGGAACGGAACGGCGAAGGCTACACCGGAGCCAATGTGGCAGCTGTGGTCAACGACAGTGGTGATTCTCTTTTGGAAACCATGGAGCCAAAGGAGCCTGCGGTGGAAGAAAATGCGCCTACCGCGGATGACCAATCCAACAGCCCTGTAGTGGAAGAAAATTTGCCTGCTGCAGAAGGTTTGAAAAAGGACTCCAATGGTGGGTCCACTCCCAGGAAGGGGGAAGTGTTGCCATCTGAAAGCTTGCCGGAAGTCGACACCGAGCGAGCTGTAACGGATGAGGCAAAGCCATTGGCTGGAAAAGAGGATGGTTCTGACCTCCAGGAGCACAAGGTGGATGAGCTTGTGGGACTCGTGGAGCAGGACAAGCAGCTTGCCCCCAAGGTGGAAACAAGGGACGTTCCGGGAGCCGAAGAAACAATTCCGGTTTCTGAAGAACCAACGAAGAAAGTGCCCAAAGAGGGAGCCTTGGATACACCTGGGAAGCATTTCTACCAAAAGGGAGATCGGATCAATGGTCTAGTGCGCTGCATCAATGTACATGGAGCCTTTTTGGACCATGGCGATATAGATGTATTAATTCCTGCGGAAGGGAAAGATACACATCCTTTCAAAATTGGTGACACTGTCAATGGAACAGTGGAAAGGGTGGATGATGATGGCACCGTGATCTTGGACACCTTCCTGGTTTTGGAAGAGGATGAGGAGGACTCCTCTTCGACGCTGCGCAAATGGAAAGACAGCGGCTGGGGTACATGGTGGACAGGCTCATGGCACGCTGGTCAATGGTACCAAGGTTCCGACGGTCAATGGGACTGGAAGTCGGAAGAACGGCAGTCCCGCGAGCGGTTTGCCGATCCAGGAATATCTTCTAAAGAACAAGAGGAAGCTGAGCAGAAGCAGCTCTATGGAGAAAAGATCTATAGAAATCTTCTGGAAGATGAAACAGTGGATAAGGCCTATGTGGGCAAAATCACTGGGATGTTGCTGAGTCGTCCAATAGACGAGATTATGGAGTGTGTCGCAGATCATGCATTCCTGAACACTGAGGCTCGGCGTGCATACAGCATCTTGCAAAGTGATGGTTGGAAGCCCGATGGTACAGAATGTGCAGGTTTGGAAAAAACAATCACCTTTTCCCGGAAGCAGTACCACAACGCGCTCTACGAACTGGCACGCAAGAAAAGGAGATTTAGTGGACCAGTCGTGGGTGAAACGGTGGCAATGTTGCTAAGCCAAGGTAAAGATGAACTTTGGAACGAGCTGTGGCTGGATACCAAGCGGTTTTTGCAGGAGCTTGATGGTGCAATCGAAGTTATGAGTAAGAGGGAAAACAGGCCAATGGAAGCCTATATGGATCCAGATCAGTATAAAAAGGCTCACATGACGCCAAGAACTGTGTCACCAGGATACAGCAAGCTGTGCAAGTTCTTCAATCAGGGAAGGTGTCGCAATGGAGATGAGTGTTCCTATGAACATCGTCGTTACGGTGAAGGTTGGCCAGGAGGTGGACCAACTGAGCCAAAGAACAGCCAAAAAGCTGGAGATGAGGATGGGAACATTGGTGACCCTCCTACAGAGGAAGGCACAGTGGATGAGGCACAGCAGGAGCGGGAGGATTCAGCCTTCCGGGCCAAGTACAACTTTGGTAAAGGTGCATCAAAGGGTGAACCTACGTTGGGTGAGCCAAAAAGTCGGCTGTGTCTGTATTACAATCAAGGTGGTTGTAAGTATGGGAGTTCATGCAGGTATCTTCACGACGATGAAGTAGCATTGGAAGGGACTTGGGAACCCGGCAAAGCTTGGGACAATGCTTCCAGGAAGGCACTACGGGACGCAGGGTTCCACCATTGCTGTTTCGATTATTACCTCAGAGGACATTGCCGTAAGCGGTTCAATTCTTGCAGATTTTCCCACGACGAGATGACAGATGAGCGGCTGGCGCACCTGAAACATTTGGTACATGTGGCCAATCAGGTCCGGTTTGAAAGAGAGAGAGGATTGGAGATTTCGGACAGGAGTATTTTTCAGCCACCTGCAAGTGGGGGAGCTGAATCTTCGTCCTCCTCAGCACCACAAGCGTTGCAGATGACCAATGTGTCAAAGAAAGCAGGTGAGGTTGATACGCTGGATGGAACAGATGGAGATGTACAAAAGGATTCGGTGGCAGAGTCTACCACTGCACGTCTTCAGAATCCAGAAGAGCCAATAGAAAATTGG
The DNA here is from genome assembly GCA_905221605.1 of Symbiodinium natans. Taxonomy (NCBI): domain Eukaryota; class Dinophyceae; order Suessiales; family Symbiodiniaceae; genus Symbiodinium; species Symbiodinium natans. The sequence continues at coordinate 216,135 of CAJNDS010002427.1, forward strand.
ATGGCTCGCAACCAACACTTGTGGGTGTATACGCCTCACGTAAGTGACGTGATGATCAAGCTTGGTGTGACCAATGTCCAGGAGCTACAAGAGTACATCTTCGTGGAGGATTTGGTGGAAAAAGGGGTTAGCAAGGTGACAGCCTGCAAAATTCTGCAATTGGTGGGTGGTGTCCATTACCGGCCAATGTCGCCGGGTATGGCTGTTTCTACCAACGCATCGGTACGCGTGCAGCAATCTTCTGGAAGCAGTGAAACTGGACGAGGTGGGGAGAACTATCTCTCAAGTGCGTGAAGCTGAAGGTCCTGGTACAAAGGAAATGCCACGAGGGTCTTATCGAGAGATTTTCGACACAGGCAAGTACCGTGACTCTTGGACGCTTGCGCAGAGGTCCCCGCTGTGCGTGCAGAAGTTGCGATTGGTGGGAGTTGGAATGCCACCGGTGAACCCGCCAACAAAGGCGGGTAGGTCAAGATCGAACCCTGTTAGAAGGGGAAGGCCCTTGCTGGATAAAAAACAGGTGCGACTGGTGCCACGCTCTCGCTCACAACGGCGTGTGCAGCCGGCGGAAGTGGTGGAAAAGCCGAAGCCGCTGGAACCAGTAAAGCCTCGTGGTGGTTTGTCGTACCCATTCAGCCGAGCGTGGGCAGATTTGATGGATGATGATGATCAGACAGGGGTTCTGGTCTCCTATGCTGATTCCTCAGGTGATTCAAGCGAGGAAGAAACCAACAACGCACGACACCTGCGGGAAATCTTTTTGCGAGAAAGGGATTCAAAAAGAACTGCGACACGTGGCAATGTTCCACTTACTGGTTCTTCAAGCTCCAATGATGGGCAGAAAAAATCGGTTCACCTTGGCGAAGAGCGCGACAAAGCGTCGCGGGGGGAGACCCGCCAAGAAGTGACTTCTCAAGTTTTTTCGCTACCACAACCTTCTCGTCCAACTGAGCAGTCCCAAAAAAGAGCAAGGGATGGCTCAGTTATAGTTGGTTCGCTGGCGGTGGGCTCCACAGATGAGGTTTTACCTGGGCAAGGTGTTGCTGGACAGGTGAATGTATCTGAAAGCGCTCAAGTTCTACCTGGGCAAGATGGGGCTGGACAGGAGACGGCGCTGGAAGGAGCAGTACAAATTCCTGGCGAGGAGACTGACCAAAAAGAAGGTGAAGGTGGGAGCAATGAACTCCGTGGCGATGATACGAAAATATTGGATGTTCTTCCGGTGAAGAAGGGCCATCAGCAATTGCTTACCAAAAGCCTTCTGAATCGGATTTATTAGAAGGTTGCTGTCGGCAAGTTGCCTGTGGGGCAAAAGGACTATCAGAAGGGGTCCAATAAAATGGATCGAAATTTGGTTATTAGCATGTCATCTGAAGGTGCAAGCGAACAGGATTTGAACCTGGCACTGGAAGACGATGCTGATCAAAGAATGGATGATGGTACATTGGTGGTCATGGCATATGACCCACGTACACTGATTCAGTCGGCAACAACTGATTGGGTTACGCGTCGCGGTTTGGCCGATCGTGCTATCTGGCCGGCAATAGCGACTGCAGCGCAGAGGATATGTGCTGAAATGGTTCAAGTGGATGAACTGAATGCCCAGTTGAACACTGGGAGACTCCTTTTTGAAAGGAGAGATCAAGGACATTACGGAGATTTGCATCATTCGTTCCATCCTCTTTCGGTGATGGGTGCATTGCTATCTCCTGGCCTGGAAAGGGAATTCAGAAACACTGAAAAGTTTGGAACTGCTATGGAGGCAATAGCCTACGATTGGAGTCGCAGTCCAGGCATGGAAGTTCATGTGGAACTTATGGCGAGGGAAGCCAACCTGGTTGCTCCGTTCCTTACCCTAGGAGGCCAAGGGTTGGTGGTGAATTCAGAATTTCTCTGGCAGCGCGGGAGGGACCAAATGATGGAGTTCCTTCAGGCGGCGACGTGTGCTGATCAATTGGAGGTTCTCTGGAAAAGAATGGACGACGATGCTGATGAGGAAGTGGATCCTTCAGGGATGGTGCTGGAGATCCCCGAACAGCAAGATGCGGTATTTGAGCAAGGGATCAATGAATCCCCTATTCCCATCGAAGATGCTGGAAGTGAGACAATTGGTGACACTGGAAGTGATGGCAAAGCGCCAGAAGTTTCTCCAGAAGATGAGACATCCAGTGGTTCATCAAGATTGGCTGGCACCAGAATGTTCTTGTGGTCGGTGTATTCTCGTGTCGCTTCCAACTGGGATTTCTCTATGCAGGACCGCACTACGAGTAGGATCTTTGACAGCACGAAGGGGTATCCTGGTGAAGGACCGGACAATGGTGACGATTTTTCCTCTAAGAGGAATTTACCCTGGATCTCTGAAGATTATCTCGACGAAGTGATGTCAAAAAAGATGGAAAGGTCTTCAGATATGGATGGGTTGAATGGGTTTGTTCCGGAAAGTGAGGGACAGTCCGAAAGGGTAGAGGTGGAGAATGTTACTGCCTCTAGAATTCTTATGGCTCTTTGGAAAAAGGGATATAGAGCTGGGTATAGGAGGTTGTGTCGTTCAGATCTACCTGGATCCAAGGTTGGAGCAATGAAACGTCCAATCAAAAAGGTGCGGAAGATCGGCACTAGAAAGGCCTTCTTGAAAGTGTTCAATGTTTTTGGATCATCTCAGAATGGCTCAGGAGCTGGTGGGAAACCAATCATGAAGGTGATAGGACCAAGACCAGGTTTTCCAGCTGTTCTTGATGCATCAAACATTGATAGCACCTTGGGTGAAAAAGGTAGTCCTACAGATCATGGCAATGTCCATGTAGTGCGGAATTGTTCCATGGATCGTCTGGAAGCGGAACGCTTGTCGAAAAGGAGGCAAGGTATCTGTTACTGGTTCGCAAAAGGGAACAATCGCTGCAAATTTGGAGAGGACTGCAAGTTTATTCATTCCAATGATGATGTGGTGCTGCAATCGTATTGGTGCAAATACTATGTGGCTGGAAGACACTGCTACGCTGGAGAGGACTGCAAGTTCTCTCACGACGCAACTGGTGTAAGGTGTATCCAGTTTGCTCGGTCTGGGAAATGCCGTCATGGGGACAGGTGTGTCTTTGAACATGGTGATCCGCTGGATGAACAGAGGCCAAGGTCTCCAAGGACGCCCCCAAGGGATGGTCCGCGGAGGAGTACCGGTACAAGAAGTGGAGGGAAGGAACAAGATGAAGAGGATTTGATGGGGTACGACGACGATACCCGGATGATAGAATTGCTGATGGAGGCAATTTCTTACATGTCGGATGGCAAATCAGATTTGGCCCGCGCGGAAGCGGATCCGGTGTTTAAACTGTTAAAGTTCAATGGAGACGCTGACCAAAGAGACGCAGAATGGTGTACGTGGACTACTGGCATGCTGTCTTCATTGGAACTTCACGAGATAGTGAAGTCATATGAGATTCCACTGGTGGAGGTTGAAGAGTGGATCGATGAGTTGAGGATATGGTTCCAGCGAGCCAATATGAAAGAGGAGAGAGATCCAAAAAGGGACAAAAAGAGGTCCCTAGAAAGGGAGTCCAGTAAGGATAATCCTGCCAAAAAGGAGGTGGTTGGAACTTCGGAGACGGATGTTGCCGTTGAGGAAGAGGTGAAGATGGCCAAAAAGAAGAGGAAAACTGCTGCAATTGAGGATCCATACACTCTTCTGGTTCCAAAGCCGAAGAAGATGCCGGTTAATATGGAGAAGGGTGGATCATCATCCAATGCGGTGGTATCAGGAGGGGAAAAGGCCTCTTCGAGAATGCGCACCAAGGCAAGCGTCTCGGGAAAGATGAAAAAGAAAGAGAAAAGTCAAAGCCCCAAGAAAGAAGAGGTGGTCGTGGTGGAAGGTCCTGATGAGAAGGACCGTCCTTCTGAAGTGGATGCGCAGTCATCTACCACTGTTAATGCCGAACTGGGACAATCCTGCCAAGCAATTGAGGACGCGAAGAGAGAGGGGTTGATATCCTCAATTCAGAGGGGTATACAAGATCCTGTTCTTACAGTGTCGGACCTGGAACATGTTTTGCTGCGACTTCACCTGAGCATCGATGCCCATCGGAAGAAAAAGAAGGGATGACTGGATGGTATTGATGAGGGAATGGGTTTTTCTCTTTCTGGAGACAAGTGCGCTGGAACGGCCAATGTGCTGGAAGTGTGGTGGTTACTATTAAGGGTATGGAAATCCCTGATAGTAGAGAGTGTACAGCTTTTTGCGTAGCGAAGACCACGGTTCGTGGTGAAGAAGGCTGAGAGTCTTCAATGACAAGAGAATCATGGTGGTAAAAAGATTCTCTAGGGTGAAGGGTGTTTAGCCAATGTGCTATAAATTCGTCCTGGATGACGTAAAACCACAACTTGCATTCCAAGCAGCTGGCTGCTGCCTTAATGGCAGTTTTTGGCCAAAAGTCTGCACCTCCAGTTTGTGTCCTAGGGAATCCTAGGACAGGGGGAGTGCGGAGCTGCAGTTTGTATTAAAGAAAAGAGTTGGTGTAGAAGGATTAAGGGTCAATGTACCCGGTACTATTTTTGGCTCAAGATCGGGCCATGCGCCTAGTGAAAGAAGGGTGCTTGGTGTTTTGGGTTGGTTTGTTGTTGCTTGGTCCAGGGGATCAAGGGCTTCTGTTGGGGTTGACTGTTTTGTTCCCTGTCCTCCTTCGGTTGCCCCCCGTATAGGGTTTGGGGTTTAGGGTTTAGGGTTTGGGGTTTGGGGTTTAGGGTTTGGGGTTTCGGGTTTAGGGTTTGGGGCTTAGGGCTTAGGGCTTAGGGTTTAGGGTGCTTCACAGTCAATTCTTCGACAAATGGGGTACCTCATTGGGGTCTTCGTAATGAGGGAATCCTCCTATTTGGAGGTGTATTTTAGGGGGTCCCCTATTTTCGTAAACACCCCACACTGTATCCTACATCCCCAAGCGTCTGAGGTTGCAACCGTGGCAAGCGGGAGAGCCGTCACAGTCTCACCTGCTTGTGGCGCTGCTTAAACGCTTCTGCTAGCGGCTTTGAGGGTTAAGGCTTCAGACTCTGGAAGATCAGAGCACGGAAAATATTCTCGCACTGTGCGAATTCTTGTTGCAGAAAAACTAGAACACTTACTCTGATTTCGTGCTTAGGTGCGAAAGAGCCGCGCATCCAAACCACAGCCCTAAAGACGGAATCGAGACTGGTTTTGTTTCGTGCCCTGATCCTGAATACCGCAGCTTAGTGCAAGTGATCGCCAGAAAACCGCAGGGTGCTAGTGCTTACATCTCCTTACTAGACTTCAGCTCCCAACAACCTTGAGAGGCATCTCAAGATGATCCTGAGATGCCATCGTGTACTGATTGTCGCTTTCACACATCTGGAGTTCTTAATACTCCAAAACATGCCGCCAAGGACCATTCCTAAGGAATGCATGACCCCGAAAGAAAGGAGTCCCTCTGAGGCTGCCCGCGTTCATCCATGCAGGGCGTGGTCGGTGACGGCACAGCTGTTGGCACGGGCATCTCCGTCGGGGAGCGCTGCTGACCTTCATGCCACTTTATGGCGCTGCTGTTTTTGCGGTAAGGGGCCAAGATTCAGTGCGCGTGCCTGCGGTTGCATCAGTGATCAGTGGGTTGGGGCAACAGACCGTAACTCGCACTCTATGTCGGTGCGTGGCTGCACTTGAGACTGGAGTTGGAGCTTGATGTCACAATGTGGAGCTCTCAAGTTCAGGGCGCCTGTGGGTGTTTGAGGCCACTGTAAAGAGTGGCGCCGTGCGCAAGCTTACGTGCTTTTTAACAGGGGCCAGCACTAGCCAGCGCTTCTCAAGTTGCCGAAAGAAGACACTCGCACCCGTGGCCGAGAGCATCCCGGTCTTCGAGCTCAAGGTTTGCAAGCTGCCCATGAAGCCAACTGGGGCGCCCCTGAATCTTGATCTCTGCAACCGAAGAGGCTGAAACCGCTAAAACCCCAAAAGCCTCCAGAAGCCCCAAGCCGCATGCCCGTAAATTTCGAATGCAGGCCTGGAGCCGAGGTGTCCACGGCCTTTGGAAGTGGAGTTGGAGAACGACGCGTGGTTCCGTTGCCGCTTCTTCTTCAACTCTCCGAACTCTTCTCTCGGTGTACAAGGGGAACTCAGCGGTTTCGGTGCTCTTGGTTTTGGTTTTGTCTGGTTGGGTTCACCCAAGACTCCTTCCTGAAGCTGTGTTGTTCTTGTTCTTGCTGTTTTGCTTTCTTCTCTTCTCATTTTTCTTCCACTGCCTATTGTTGTTTTGTCGTTTTTGTCTTTTGGGCGCTATGTGTTTCTAAGTCTTACCATGACAAGAACCACAGACTTGTAGGAAATGAGATGATGAAGGGGGAAGGGAAGGAGCTGCAATCGGCTGGACAGCTTAGCATAAAGAAAAAACGCCTGACTCGAAACACGGCACGCTCATTGCTGAGGCTTCCTGCCAGCATAGAATCCGACCTGAATTGCAAGGACTGTCATTGCGGCTGCTTAGGTGTCATCGTTGAGGGCTTCAGGTTGTTCTTATGAGCCAACTGGGCAATTTAATTTCGAGGCTCAGGGTGTGACAAGCGTAGGGTCTTCAACCCCTTAAATTAAGGCCAGGCCTATACTGTCCTAAACCAGTACCCCTGGTTGCTACAAGGCTAAACCCTAAACCCTAAACCCCAAACCCTAAACCCTAAAACCTAAACCCTAATTAGCCTAAACCCTAAACCCTAAACCAGCATCTGCAGAGTCACCCTGTTACCCTGTGTTGCACATTCTGCGGACCCAGCAGCCACTACACCCTCCTACGGCCGCTTTGAAGCTCTCGAAGTCCTAAGCCGCCCCTGAAACACTAAACCCCCAAGCTACAGCTTCTTTGAGCTAAACCAGCAACTCCGAAGCCGCATTCGAAGATGCTTGAAGCCTGAAGATTCTTCCGCCCCAATGACCTGAAGCCTAAACGCGTAAGTTTTCATACGTGCGCGTTAGCATTGGGGTAGAGCTGAATCAAAGATGTACTGACAACAAGCGATTGCACCCCCGAGCACCCAAAGACTTCAATGAATGCCCCTGTCTATCTAGCCATCTCCCCCAGCGACGTTGGGCGCGATGTTGAGGCCGCTGCATGAAGACGCTCGATCCGGCCGCTGCCGAAGCTTGTGGCACGCCGGGAACCTCGGGCCCAAATCCTGTTTCGGAGCAAGATCACCCGAACCCAACGTTGAACCCACGGCGTGGCAATTGCAAAAAACATGGCCTAAGTCACCTGTGGAAAAGTGCGGCTTCCTTGCAGCTAGTTCTGTCTAACAGGTGTAGAAGATGTGGTTGCCACAAGTATTTCGGTTTGAGATTTAGAGATCATAGTCCGGCTTAGACAACCCATCGAAGGCTGAGCGTCTGAAGCTCCAAGTCATGAACAATCGAACCCTACCAGTAGTAAGCTCTCAGTCACCTTTCTGGTGTCGATGACCCTAAACCCTGAAACTTGAAAACCCGAAAAGACGCGTCACCGCGACAAAGGCTGGGCTACTCGCATTCGTCTCGGCAGCCTCATCCTCCGCAGCACGGGCCTGTGCACATGGTCTTGAATTCTGGGGAAAGACTTCGCAAAGTGGCATGCTCTGCGTCCCTGCCATCTACCACTTGCAAGCTTCTGCTGGGCCAGACTTGAGGAGGTCCACTCGTAAGCCCAGGGTACGGTAGCGCCTGCACCTCCCAGCCCGTCCGGGCGCCTCAAATGGGGGGGGCACCAGTGTCTGCGTAGGCCTCAGCATGCCGACTACTTGGGGGAGGTGTTTGTGGTTACAGGCACTTAGGGTTGGGGCTGTCAAGGCCCCAAGCTGAGTTCAGCCCCAACAGACTTGGGCGAGGAGTTTCTATTCCTTTTTGGCCTCTGCTCATTTCGAGAAACTGCTCAAGCTCTTGTGGGGCCGCGAGGTTTTTGTGCAATCGGCTGCGGCTGATCCCAAGGCCTTTTGGTCTGGAATCGGAAGCCTGGGAGCTGAAGATAGGTTTCAGCGCCTGAGGCCTCTGCAAAGTCCCAACCTGCTCGAGGATGGTGTCCGCCTGCTGGGGGCGGTGGGAGGAGGGGGGTTTGCTCGGGGACTGGCTCAGTGATGTGCTGCCTCTCACTGCTTTTGTTTGTTCTCTCTCTTCGGGTTGAGGGATCGGGGCGTGGAGCGGCAGTATTTGAGGACTCATGGCACCCTGAGTGTACGGAGTGCGGGCTTATAGGCGCGCGAGCAAGCCCAATGCAGAGATATGCAGGGCTAAAAGCCCTGCTAAGCCCCCCCCCACCCAAAAAACAACCTTGACCTTGACGATGTTGAACAGCCTCCTATCGGCTCTGACCCCAACCAGCCTTTGAGATCCATAAGGGTAGAAGAGACATCAACCACATCGCCCGAGCCCAAAAAACACGCCTCGTCCTCCGAACGCAAGGAGGTTGGCGAAGGCACGTCGGTTGGCACAGGCATGTCCTGCGAGGAGGCAACTCGATGGAAGAGAACCAAGCGACTCCCAAGCAATGGGCCCTTGTGCAGAGTGCTTCGACTGCTTGGGACCCACCGCCCGTGCACCTCGGGCAGCTCCGTCGGTGTTCGTTCAGGCGCGGACTCTGACCTCAAGGTTCGATTCGTGCTGTGGCAGCATGTCATTCGTCTCCTGAATCCTAGACCAGTCTCATGCTCTTCATATTTATCCATACCCTGCATGCTGAACCTGAAAAATGTTCCCAAAAGACTTTCTCCGAAAAACACACTGAAATCAGCAAACCCTGAAAACCCCGACATACTGCAACCCATCCCAGGAAGAGAACTCACTGGGTAGGGTTTTGGGAGGACGTTCAACACGGTGAAGTGCCCTCTGCCACTCGGGAAGCGTTCCGCCGTCCATCGCTTGACACAACATCGCCGCAAGGACAAGATGACCCGCGCACCAGTGCGTTCACCTCCCCCACCTGCAAGACTTCGAGTCCTTTTCAAGGCCAAAGCCCCGGCACCCCAAGATGTATGCCAAGAACCACTAAGCCCTGTTGTGTGTGGGAGCTGGGCACAGGGGGTTGCTTCAAAAGATCCACAAACTCAGGCATGTGCCAGGCACTGTCTGCCAGCGCGGACTCATGCGGTGCCGGCACCTGCACCCCGGATCGGCGAATGCCTAAAGAGTCTTCCAGGAAGCACCACCTAAAATCCCTTGCGCGCGCCGTCCCAGCAACATTAGAGGGGACCAAAACTGCTCAAAAGCTTCACTCATCGATGTAAAGTGACCCCAGGGCCAAGATGTGCCTTCTTTTGTCTTATGTCGCCTGGCTTGCAAGGAGCCCCGTGTAGGGCTGAAGCAAGTGGTGTAAGAGCTCAAGAGCTTGGAGTGTCGGGAGATGCGTGGACCATCAAGCTCTGGTACCCAAACACCGCTGCCACGGGATCCTATACCCTGCGCCCTAAGTACAGCTAAAGCCTGAACCCCAAACCAGGATCCCATCTTTTAATCTCGAAAGCCCGAAACCCTCAATCCCTGAATACACACCTCAGACATCACCAAACCCTCCTTCTAGCAACGCTTCGTTTGAGCCTAGATTCGCCCTGCAAACGGGCATCCCATGAACCCAAAGTTGCTCCTCGAAAGCGCATCGAACACGCCGGACACTTGGAACTCGAAGTGGGGGGCTTACCCCGAACAGTCATCGGATGAAGAGGTACTGAAAATATTCCCTTGTGGTCCCTTCGTAATTATACTTATACCATGACCCCATAAGGCTGTAGATGTCTGGGCCCAGCCTCAGCATCGCCTGCTCCCATTGCCTGGCGCACACGTGCGCAGCGCTTGTCCATCTCAGACTGCTACTTCTGGTTTCCCTTTGTGGCTTCCCGCATTTCGGATGCCGAAGGCTCAGCTTTCTTCGACATGTTCTTGGCGGTTGGTTCCAGAACAGCCAGATCAGCCAAGACCCCTAAACCCTAAACCCTAAACCCTAAACCCCCCTAAAGAGCCCTGCTGAAACACGCCAAAGCTCTGGCGGTCTCGCTTCCACCACAAAACGCAAGCTAACAGAGGAGCTTCTCATCCCCAGCCCAAAAGCTCTTCATTAGAACCCTAAAACCCTAAACCCCCAAACCCCTAAACCCTAAAACCCTAAACCCTAAACCCTAAACCCTAAACCCTATACCATGCTTCTGTGACCTCCGAGACTCGTTCGGTCTGCTTGGGAATCTGTTTGGGAATCCATTTGGAACTGCGGGGGATCCGTTTGGAGTCCATCTGGGGTCTGGCTGTCTCGAACCCTTTTCAAGCCGACTCTGTGGCTTCGCAAGTACTGGGTTTAGGGTTTAGGGTTTAGGGTTTAGGGTTTAGGGTTTAGGGTTTAGGGTTTAGCGTTTAGGGTCTGGGGTTTAGGGTTTAGGGTTTAGGGTTTAGGGTTTAGGGTTTAGGGTTTAGGGTCTGGGGTTTAGGGTTTAGGGTAAAATGGGATGGACGCAAAACAGACCCGAAACGCATTGAAAGCGGACAATTACACATATTGGACTTTTAGGCCATCCTTTCATCCACCTCGCGCAGGTTTGGGTGTAGGGCGGGGACGATGGGATGTGTTGCTTGCACGGGCTCAGCGTTCTGGGTCCTGGCTTCAAAGGCTTGGTAGACCCAGTCTTGGTTTAACCTCCTGCCTTCGACAAGAACTTCAAACAAAGCTCTACAAGACCCTCTTCCATCAAACGCTGCAGATTTAGGGGTTTAGGGTTTAGGGTTTAGGGTTTAGGGTTTAGGGTTTAGGGTTTAGGGTTTCGGGTTTCGGGTTTCGGGTTTCGGGTAGTTAGCTTGGGTAGCTGTAGATCCAGTTCACAAGTTGCTCAAAATCCTGCAAGGAAGCCGTGGCAGGCGCGCGATGCCAAAGGTGTGGGGTTCTGGCGCGCGGTGCATGTTTCGAGGAGTTTGCTTTGAGACAAGCCTGGGTGTGCCTCGCAATGTCCTACCTAACAGCACCACCATGATGAAGGTTGCACGAATCATGCCTCGAGGTGCGGGCTTGGGAAAGCCAATCGAACTTGCAGTACGCAGGGCCTTGGGTAACTTAACTTGTCAAAAGCATACCTTTGGAATCCTTGGCCCGCAAGCTGTAACCACCAAGCGTCAGACTCCCAAGCACTCAAGCCCCCAAAACCTCCAAACCCAAAGCAAAACTGGGGGTCTACACCCCCTCAACCAGGATCCCGACTCGTTGAGTCTGAAAACCCAAACCTGAACCAGAACCCAAACCTAGCCCCCAAGCCAATCCCCAACTTCCCCCCGTGGTCCTGGCGGCTTCATGGCTGCATCCGGCAGCGGCCCAACGATGGCCTGCTCAAGGCCGAGGGCTTCAGCTCTTCTTGGGGGGCGAGATACGCCGGGCCGGGAGGGGCTTGGAAGGGGTGGGATTTGACAGGAGGGCGTTAAGCTCCTCAAGAAAGAAGAAACAGTCTGGATGCGGATTAAAGTTCACCACAGCGAGTTCGCAAGGAGTTGCTGCTCGTGGCCGAGGGGCCCTCACCCCCGGATGACGGATCCGGGGGGGAGATTGCAATTGCAATGCTTGGCATGGCAGAGTGAGAACCCTGGCGCGGACCGACCTCCTCCTCATCCTCACCCTCATTCATGGAGGTCGGAGACGGCCTGCGGGTTGAAGTACGGCTGAAGGGAGGGCTGGTTGAAGGCTGGGTGTAGGGCTCAAGGCTTTGGCTTCAGGATTTGGGATGAGATGTGCTTCCCGACTTGGAGGTCTGGGAGGTTCAGGCCTTCAGCATCGTAGTATATTTATAAAGGAGCCATAAGGGAATACTGACTATTAGTAATTCTTACGACCCCTACATTAGCTATGTGACCCCACGCAGCATCGCGATGACGACGCTGATCAACCCTGAAGCCGTTCGCCCCGAAAGCGTGATGAGCTTACAACCACCATTGACCAAAGCAACGCGTAAGGCAAGGCTTTGGGGGGCAAAGATTGACTTCTGCAGTTGGCAGCAACCGACCACATTTTACACCAAACCGCCGGAATTCTTCCTTCCTAGATATCGGTGTGCCATGGCATGCCCACTCTCCTGGCGGTCGGCACAGGCAAGTCTACAGGCGAAGACCTGATTGAGCTGAAGTTTGGGGCTTATGTGCGAGCGTGTGTGCGTGTTGCTTGTTTTTCGAGGAGCAGGGGAAGGAGGGAGGTGTCTTGACAGCTCTCCTGTTTGTCAGCCTCTCTACAACACGAGGTTGCACCTTGGGCTTTGGAAGGGTCTGTTGAGCCCACCCACATATGTTTCCGTCTTGGGTTGCGTTTCGTTGCCAATCGGAGGTTTGCAGGGTTTCGGCTTTTCCGGTCCCAGTCGGGAGTTCAACGCGTGAGTTGCCAGGCTTGCAGGGTTTGGGGTTTGACAACTCTGGATTGGAGACCGGCCAGGCTGAAACTCGATGGGCCCACAGAGGCGGTGAGCCCTTGGTCCTACAACTGGAACCAAGAGCCATTCGCCCAGCAAACCATTTCTACATACGAAAGCCCTACAGCCTGAAGGGCAGGGGCGTGGGAAAAGCAGGGCTTCTGAAACATGGAGGGGTCTGAGTTCCAGCTCGAACAAAAAAAAACCTTGAGAGCATCGGACGACCAAGCTTGCCCAAAACCGCAGGACCTCGCAACACGTCATTCCCCTTTGCGCTGTCGGGTCCGGGGTCTCGGGATGTGTTCGGGCTCTTGGGCCTGCAGGCCGGTGAACGCCTGAGCCCCGTGCTGGACCACTGACGTGGCGGGCCGGGAATGCGTCAGGGTCTTCTCGATGCTGCTCGTTTTCGCCTGGATGCTATTGTATGAGGCTTGATCAGGGATGTGGCAACACGGAAACCTGTAAAGCCCCAGCCCAAAGCTCTTGGATGCGCGAGCTATTTCGCTGAAAAGTCATGTGTTCAGGACACCCTGAAATATCACCATCACCATATACCCTGAAACACCCTACACTGCATCCTACATCCCAAAAAAAGAATCTCGGCGTCTGAGGTCGCAACGATGGCACCTGGGGGCGCCGTCACCGTCTCACCTGCTGTTGGTGCTGCTCGGGCGCATGAGGATTTAGGACATGTCAGCTTTGCCTCGCTGAGCTTCATAGGCGCTTGTGTCTGGCTTCAAGCTCTTGCGACTTGGGTGCAGGGGCCCTCAACAGGTGCCTGCAGTTTCCAGCAATGCCTCTCAAGCACGCACATTTTGCTATGACATGTTGGAACCAAAGCGCCAGCTGAAGCAGGGAGGAACCCGGCATTCCGAAACCAAGGCTGCCCGCCTTCATCCTCGCAGGGCATGGTCGGTGAGGGCACGGCTGTTGGCACGGGCATCTCCGTCGGGGAGCGTTGCTGACCTTCTTGCTGCTTTAGGGCGCTGCTTTCTTGCGGTAAGGGGGCAGGATTCAGTGCTTGGGGCCTTGGGCACGCGGGATGGCCCGCGAGAAACGGAGACAGGGGTTGGCTGAGCTTGATGGAGTGCTAGAGGCTTTTAAGACGGCTTCTGGCGGTTGCATCTTCGGGCTGGAGCAACAGCCGTAACTCGCACTCTAGTGTCGGTGTGTGGATGCACTTGAGATGGGAGTTGGAGCTCGATGTCACTAATGTGGCGCTCAAGTGGCAAGGGGGGCTGTGCTGGTGTTTGAGGCCACAAGCTTACGGGGCTTTTAACAGGGGCCAGCACTGGCCGGCGCTTCTCAAGTGGTTGCCGAAACAAGACACTCACCCTTGGCCGGGGCGCCCCTGAATCTTGATCTCTGCAACCGAAGAGGCTGAAACCGCTAAACCCGCAAAGCCTTCCGAAGCCCCAAGCCGCACGCACTTAAACTCCGAGCACAGGCCTGATGCCGGAGCCGAGGTGTTCAGGGCCTTGGGGCAAGTGAAGTTGGAAAAAACGACGGGTGGGTTCTGTTTCCGCTTCTTCTTCTCCAACCCTCCGAACCCGTCTGTCTCCTCGCTGCGCGGGTGTTCGGCTGGATTTCGGCTCAGGGTTACAGTCGATGAGGCTCGGTGTAGGCAGAAAGCTGTGAAGCTGAAAGGCCTGAGAGTCTACCAGTGTGAGCTTCCCACTCTGCTTGTGGAACTTCTCTCAGAGGTACCTTTATCATCCCTACTAAGAACCGTTAGTATAAGGGGGAACATCCCAAGAGGCATGGCAGAACGAATGCTGGATGAGCCCCAAGTCTCAGCAAGCTGCGGAGGAGCCGAGCATTCCGGACTCCACAGCCTGTTCAGAGCACCAAGAGACGAGCGTCTCTGCATTCTCAGGTTAAGGCTCACGATAAACGGCCGAAACTCGCATGATGCAGGTGCGCCGACATGTTGCTAAATGGGCTCCTGTGTGCGGCTTCGACCAGCTCATGTGCTTGCCATGGGAGATGTCTAGGGTTGTGGAGCTAGGGTGTGGGCTTAAGGGCTGGCAAAAATGGAAGGGTCTCTTGAGGCTCATTCATGGTACTCGTAGCAACTACACTACACAGAACTACCCCAAACCCTAATCCCCCGAAACCCTACACCCAAACTCCATCGGACTCATGGCCTCGACCGCCTATGTGGGATGCCGATTCCACACGTTTCCTGGGGGCCCCTGGGACTCTAAACCAGCAGAACCAACCATCAGTTTCACCAAACAATCAAGAAAACATGGGTACTTCACAAATATGTTTACCTTGCAAATGCTCCGAGGTCCAGGCAACCGCCGGGGGTTTGGGTGTCGGGCGCCTCGCCTGGAAGGTGGTGGGGCGACCCGCAACGTGGGCTCCAGAAAGCCCGCAAACTTTAACCAGGCTTGCAGGCATTCAGGTTTAAGACCCCCGAAAACCGAATTTTTTTAGAATTCTTGCTGCTGGTCTTGTTTGCATTCCTTACTGGCAAGGCTCCTGGCTCCTCCCACTCAAACAAAACAGCTTGTTGTCCCAAGCCAAGGAACCCGGAATCCTACCCCCACATTGGCCCTACATAATATAGGGGCCTTCATCAATTTAGTAGGGTTTTGGCGGCTATTTATGTATGCATATAGGAACCATAAGAGAATACGATTAGTAATTCTTTCGACCCCTCTATTACCCTACTTGGGTCAACCCTGCACCTGGCAACTGATTTGGCAATGGCACAGTTCTTTGCGCGTGCTTGCCCTTGACGCGCACGACCCCAGGGTTCGTAAAAGTTTGCCCAGGCCTAACGCCAAAGCGGATCCATCTTGCAAAGCGATTCTGTGTCTCCAACCCTGAATCCTACTTGACACTCTGCACCAACTGTCCCATGTCCCCCACCGAGAGCTCCGTGGGCGATGGGCGCTCCGTGGGCACTGGCAGCTCGCTGGGTGACTGCGTGGCGGCCTAGGCTGAGTGAGGTGCAGGGTGCAGGGGCTCAAGTCGAGGGCGGAGGCTTGACTTGTATTCAGCGAAGGCTTGTTCAAAGGTCTCCTGACTCTGGGACGTTGTGAAGCAAGAGCTGCTGGAATGCTTCTGTTTCAAGTTCGGAGACTTAAAATGCTTCGTCTGCGTTCAAAGCCTGTCTTGCGTGGGCACGCCGCTTTGTGGGTCAATTGCGCATCAGTAAAACATGTGTCTGGTAAGACTGAGCGAGACTGGGCCATTCCTCTCAAACTGCAGGGCTAGCAGCTAACGATGACTGCCTTGAAAAGAAGCCCAGGACCAACCATTCAAACCCTAAACCCTAAACCCTAAACCCTAAACCCTAAACCCTAAACCCTAAACCCTAAACCCTAAACCCTAAACCCTAAACCCTAAACCCTAAACCCTAAACCCTAAACCCTAAACCCTAAACCCTAAACCCTAAACCCTAAACCCTAAACCCTAAACCCTAAACCCTAAACCCTAAACCCTAAACCCTAAACCCTAAACCCTAAACCCTAAACCCTAAACCCTAAACCCTAAACCCTAAACCCTAAACCCTAGCCCTAAACCCTAGCTGCCAAGACCTGTGCTGAGGAGGACATGCCCACCATCGAAGAATAGGCCTGCATGCAGAAGTACCCTGTCATTGCAGCTTCCTTTTGTCCTGAAGGGCTTTCGGGGTCAAGGCTCTATGTTCCTAAGCCTTCTTGGCGGTGGGGATTTCGAGCACTTCGGCCCGAATAAGACCCCAAGGCTTCATATTGCCTCTGAGAAGGACATGCGAAGGCCCTTCTTGGCCAACTGGAGCCGCCCAGATCTCGAAGCCAAACTAAACTGAATCTGCAGGGCCCTTCTTAGATCCGACCAGTGGCCCCCGAGAACCAGCCTTCGGCTCGACCAGGGTGTGCGTGGGCCTGGAACTGGGGGGCTCTAAGATATGGTCCTCTTTTTTCCTCTGCGATTACACCGCGCTAGCGAAAGGGACAGGAAACTATCTGCACCCTAGCTGCCTCCAAGCTATGCACGGATTTGAGGACTCAAGGGCCGTAGCCCTAAACCCTAAACCCTAAACCCTAAACCCTAAACCCTAAACCCTGAACCCTAAACCCTAAACCCTAAACCCTAAACCCTAAACCCTAAACCCTAAACCGGGTGCCTTTTGGCAGCTTAAGGCGCCGGGCGCAAGTGCTTAAGGGAATGGAGGTTTCAGGGTCGGAGGCTATGCCAAAAGCATAGGACTTCAGGGCTTGCCCTTAACCAAAAACCGCAAAAGCCCACCACAGTGCTTCAACAAGAACAAGCCGTGGCCATGGGCCGGGATGGTGGGTAGGCTCTGGTGTCTGAGGCTGAGACAATGTCATGATGTCCTCTACCATGGTCTCTGCCTCACGACGGCGGCACGGGCTTTAGCAGTTGCAGGTTCTGGTGACAGCTAGGGGTGACGTTGGGAAGCTTTATGTGCAGGGCTTCAGCTATACACTCGCAACGGGCGTGCTCACTTCTAACTGGCTGCTGAATATCGCCCAACAAACCTCTGGAGGTCCTTCACACTCAGCATCTGCGCCAATGTTGGCACTGTCCCCCTAGAACACTCGCAAGTGATTGACGGCTCACAAGCTCAGCCTGCCTGTGCTATGTCTGCTGGTGTTTCCATCGACACCCAAGCCCTATGCCACAGTCACGTTTCATAAGCAGAGGAAGCATGGAAAGGAAAGAAGCAGACAGAAAATCTGGCTTCCCAGACCCAAATCCTCAAAAGCCCATCATCCTCAACACCGCAGCCTCCTGCGCCGCCCCCAGCGACGTCGGTGAGGGTACTTCGGTGGGCACGGGCCTCGCCTTAGGAGCGCTGTGTCGGGCCGCAGCTTAAGGGCATTTGGCATTTGATCTGCAAGGCTTGGCCTCTTTCGGCTGAACTCTGAGAGGTCTCTTGATGTCACTCCCGTTGTTGAGATGAGAGGCGCGCAGCACGCCGCCGGTGAGCGTAGATCTGTACACATCCCAGACCCCCAAAGGCCTTCTTGGAGGTCCAGGGTAAGAAGAAGCTTCAGTTTGACCCTGCACTTCCGTTCGCTGAATCATAACTATGGATGAGAACTGCAGGTACTGAGTGGCTAACTTCCCAACAAGAAAGCTGGGACAGCAGCTAGGACCTCTCTCAAGCATAAGTTATGAAGCTCCTAACAATGGGTTTAGGTTTAGGGTTTAGGGTTTAGGGTTTAGGGTTAAGGGAATGTCCTGAGGCTGCTGCTGGCAGGTCAGTGGGTGTGGGCACCGGGGCGGAAACCGACCTCGATGCTGACGTCTCTGGTGGACGTATTTGGTGCTTCCGGGGCTTCGTGGTTTTTTGGTTAAGGCTTCCGGAAGCAGCGACCGGTGGGCATAACTTCTACTCTGGCATGAAAAAATTGCGGAGTTGCGGCCTGCGGTGGACGAGGTTGGGTTTGAGTGGTTTGGGGGAACATCTGCAGCCCCAGCATGCAAACCCAAGAAGCCAATCCCGCATCAGGAAGCCAACGGTGTGCCCTTAAGTACTCACCGGAGCTGCAATAGGCTACAGGCCTTCGGTTTGCAAAGAGGACTGGAGAGGATTTGAGAGGCAATAGGCTAGGAGGCTTGACAGCACAAGACTTGCGGTTGTTTGTCGAGACCCTAAACCCTAAACCCTAAACCCTAAACCCTAAACCCTAAACCCTAAACCCTAAGGTGGGAAGGTCGCCCGGCTTCCGCCCGACGATCCTGAGGACCATCGAAGCAGTGTTACAGTTTGGGTCTAGGGTCTAGGGTCTAGGGTCTAGGGTCTAGGGTTTAGGGTTTAGGGTTTAGGGTTTAGGGTTTAGGGTTTAGGGTTTAGGGTTTAGGGTTTAGGGTTTAGGGTTTAGGGTTTAGGGTTTAGGGAGATAGATTCCTGGACCCGGCAGGCCCCGACCCCTGAACAACGAGAACAAGGAAAGCAAGACTCAGAGGATCTGATCATTGGGGGTTTACGAACATTGGGGTACCTTTTTGGGGTCCTTCTCACAACGGAATCTCACTATGTGGGGGTCGATATTTGGGGTAAGCCCTAAACCCTAAACCCTAAACCCTAAACCCTAAACCCTAAACCCTAAACCCTAAACCCTAAACCCTAAACCCTAAACCCTTCTTTAAGGAAACGCCCCATTAGGTTCGGGCCACGCACTTGCGTCGACTGCCGAGTCGTACAGTGCCGGCACCTTTTCTTGGACTCATCGACACCAAAGCCCTGGTCCTAAAGACCTCAATGGTTTAGGGTTTAGGGTTTACGGTTTAGGATTTAGGGCGCCGGTCTTAGGGTTTTGGGGTTTCAGGGTTTAGGGTTTAGGGTTTAGGTATGGTGGTTTACGACAATCGGGGACCCGTAACATAGACCCCCAAATACTAGGATCCCCGTTTAACAAGGACCCAAAATATGGTACCCCGAATATCGTAAACCCCCGTATACATCGCGTACACATGTGGAGGCAACATGACAACTGGATCTAGCGCGCAGGTTGAGGTACCCATTATTCTTTCTCAATTGGGTGGCTGGAGTTTGGCGCTGACTAGCGCTGTAGAATGTCTTAGACCTCAAGGCTTTAACTGAACTCCCGGGGCCTCACCCTCCGGTGGTTCTTCCTCCGACTCCTGGCGCTTGAAGGGAACCGGCTCTGTTGAGTGTTTTGCCAAGGTGCTTTCAGGAAACTTGGGCCGCCATGGAGGCTAACCCTAAACCCTAAACCCTGAACCCTAAACCCTAAACCCTAAACCCCTAAACCCTAAACCCTAAACCCTGTAGAAACACAGTAGCTCCTGCTTCGACACATATGGGGGTTTACGATATTAGGGGTACCACATTCTGAGGGAATCCTACTCTTTGGGGGTCTACTCTAGGGGCCCCCTGTTTTCGTAAACCCATATGTTGGGTCCTTATGATAAGGGAATCCTGCTAGTTGGGGGTCTTAGAATTTTCCGGAGGTAGAGCATGCGCCGAACCAAATACGGCACAAAAATTGATTGCGCGCTGCACAGCCCCGCTAAACGTCCCGATCTCGAAGCGCTGCAACCTCCTCAAGCCCCACAGTTCTGCAACACCCCTAAAACTTCGAGGCCGTTCTAATGTGATGCAGATTATGGGATGCGGAAATTCCGGCAAGCGAGGACGAAGCGTGACAGGCCAGCCACCGGAGAGGTCACGACGAAGGGTTCTGGCACCAGGGGGGGCGCTGGGAGGGTGAAGTGAGGGCCAGTGCTGCGATTACTTGCCTGCAAACAGGAGCAAGGATTCTCGGGCTCAAGGATTAGCGGCAAAGGGGGTGATGTTGCAGTTTTCGGGCCAGAACCATCGCGTTGGGACTACAAGTTTGGGGCCTGGGACGGTGGGCGTCCGCTGGCTGGCTTTCGAGCCGGTGTTCAGTGATCTGTTGATTCTGCAGCTGCGAATCTTCTCCTTCAAGAACAGCTGAAGCTCTAAGCCGGAACCCTGAACCCCAAACACAAAACTCTAATCCCTAAGCCGACCTGGTGGATCTTGAGCCAGCGCAGCATCGGGCAGCGGACCCACGATGGCCTGGTGGGTTTTTGAGGCTTGCGGTCTTGAAGCCTTGTGGGTGTGTGTGGCTGCTGTTATGCTGAAACCATTGGGCAGTAGGGTCTTCTCAGCTAGTGACTTTTGCAAGGTATGAGGTCTGTGACTTCGTTGAAGTCGTGGGACTCAGGGGCTTCAGGATTTTCACCGTATTGCCTGGGGTCAGGCCTCATTCATGTGCCGCGGTGCTTTGCATGGAGGGGTCTAAGTGTTGTTTTCGTATTGTTTTTGTGCTTTTCGCTTGCT
This sequence comes from Symbiodinium natans, assembly GCA_905221605.1. NCBI lineage: Eukaryota > Dinophyceae > Suessiales > Symbiodiniaceae > Symbiodinium > Symbiodinium natans. The sequence goes on from CAJNDS010002427.1 coordinate 236,302, forward strand.
TTGTCGGTCGGGGGTAGTTTCTTTGGATTTTAATAGAAAACTTCTAGTTTCTTGTACATGTTCATGGGAAGCCTTGTGTTGCAAAAGGGGGGTTGCAGGGGCGCAGACCCCCCCTTGCAAACAAAATGAATGATGCAGGCACATAATTTACAGCTTAAGACAACATAGAGTGCGGGGGGTCTATAAACCCTAAACTAAACCCTTGCACCTGACCCCTGAACCGCTTATTAAAACAGAGCGGGGGCAAGCATACGGTTCAACAAAAAGAGCGTGGGGTCGCAACGCAGCCCGCGCCCGAAAAGGCTGACATCCCATGCGTGGTTTCACGCTCCCTATAGTCCAGGATCCCCCCTGCGCGTGGGGTCGGGGTATGCGGTACGGGTTGTCTTCACCTCCCTCAGCGGCAGGTGTTCATCGCTGTTTCAGATGGGGAATGGATCCTGATCCGCTCTACGGCTTGCCCGTCCCTCGAGGACACGTCCAGCTGCCCAGTTGATGCTCATGATGCGCGCAATGGCTTGCCCGTCCCAGCTGATGCTCATGATGCGCGCCAGTGCCGGCCCCCATGCCCAGTTGATGCTGATGATGTGCGCTATGGCTTGCCCGTCCCTCGAAAATACGCTCATGATGCGCGCCAGGGCCGGCCCGAACACCAAGTGATGCTCATGATGCGCGCAAGGGCTTGCCCACCCCTCAAGGACACGCCCAGCTAATGCTCATAATGCGCGCCAGTGCCGGCCCCTATGCCCAGTTGATGCTCATGATGCGCGCTGTGGCTTGCCCGTCCCTCGAAAATACGCTCATGATGCGCGCCAGGGCCGGCCCGAACACCAAGTGATGCTCATGATGCGCGCAAGGGCTTGCCCACCCCTCAAGGACACGCCCAGCTAATGCTCATAATGCGCGCCAGTGCCGGCCCCTATGCCCAGTTGATGCTCATGATGCGCGCTGTGGCTTGCCCGTCCCTCGAAAATACGCTCATGATGCGCGCCAGGGCCGGCCCGAACACCAAGTGATGCTCATGATGCGCGCAAGGGCTTGCCCACCCCTCAAGGACACGCCCAGCTAATGCTCATAATGCGCGCCAGTGCCGGCCCCTATGCCCAGTTGATGCTCATGATGCGCGCTGTGGCTTGCCCGTCCCTCGAAAATACGCTCATGATGCGCGCCAGGGCCGGCCCGAACACCAAGTGATGCTC
>CAJNDS010002427.1:242500-295000 GCA_905221605.1 Symbiodinium natans
TGGGGCTGGGGCTGGGGCTGTTCGTGCTCAAACTAATTGTTTCTTGGACTCCAAACTCCCCCTGGTTCTTAGGCCCTCATTCCCTCATTCCCTACTAAGAACCAGCCAGACTCCAGTATCTGAAGTCCCAACTGCTCAGGTCGAAAGGATCCCCAATGCAGCAGGACGCTTCGGACATAGGGGCCTCAATAATTTGAATAGGATCTTGGTAGTTATTCTTGTAGAATTATGCAGGGACCATAAGGGAATACGATTCGTAATTATTCCGACCCTAAACCCTAAACCCCAAACCCTAAACCCTAGAGTACATTCCTACGATGCCTGGCCTTCCTCCTCGCAAGGGATGGTCGGTGAGGGTACGTCTGTCGGCACTGGCATCTCAGTGGGTGACATTACCTGGCCTCAGAGGAACTGCTTTGAGATGTGGCTGAGGTTAGGAACGGGCAAGATGTCGTCGCCCCTCTTTCTTTGCGGACTTTTACCTCCTCTACCTTTGCAAGAACAGCCCGAATACATAACCCAAAACACACGTACCTCCAAACGTAGTCTTGAAGAGCGAGCGCAGGCTATGAAGGCTGTAAGGGGACTCTGCAGAAGCAGAATTCTGTCTGAAATTGCACATTCTCGGCCCCATCCCTCCGTAACTCAAAAAAGCCCTGAATCCAATTCGCCCAAAAACCTTTCTCATCAACTCTAGCTCCGAAGGCCACGGGGATGGGGACTCCGACAAGCATCCATGATCTAGTCCCCTCACCCAAGCTGTATGCAAAAACCATTCGAACCGCGCATTCGGACAAATCCGTGCCCGGAGCAGCCATATTCGACTTTGTCCACAATCTAGATCATCTGCGAGATTATCCCTCGGAACCCTGCTCAGAGCCAGTGAAAACACCTTTGCAAGACTTAGCTAACCCCTGCGAACCTTGGCAAAACACCAGCCCTGCAACAACCCCCAAGTGGGAGTTTCCGAAATTGGGGGGCACCTTATTGGGGTCCCTACTATAGAGGAATCCTACCAGCTGGGGGTCTATTTCGAAATTAAGGGGACCTTTTTGGGGTCTATTTTCCCTAAACTAAACCCTAAACCCCAAACCCCAAACCCTAAACCCTAAACCCTAAACCCTAAACCCTAAACCCTAAACCCTAAACCCCCCCAAGTCTCGGGACGGGACCAGAGGCCATGGCAGAGCTTCCCATTGCCTCAGGTCATCCCAGGGGCCCCACTTCTTAGGGGTTTAGGGTTTAGGGTTTAGGGTTTAGGGTTTAGGGTTTAGGGTTTAGGGTTTAGGGTTTAGGGTTTAGGGTTTTAGCTCTTTTTAAGCCTGGTAGCCTAGGAATAAGAAAAAGTGCCCCAATTTTCATTGTCATTTTGTTTTTGCTTAAAGGGGTTTGATAAGGGAAGCCTAAAGCCCCCGAGAAGGGAATAAGGGAACTACTGGGCCTCCTAGGAGGCGTGCAGTTTAGGGAGGGTTTGCTGTACGGGCTGGCAGTTTTGAATGGCTTCGATCGTTTCGCTCCATGCAGTTTGGGAGCTTTCCCAGCGGTTGCTTATCTTAAGGCTTACGGCTCACCTTGCAAAACTCCGCGTTGCTGGGCCACGATCCACGGACCACTCAGAAACCATAAGGAGTTCGGGAAGCCCTTCATGCCTAGCCGCCTAGCCTCTCGAACTTTCCAAAGTTTCCGCCCTCTGAGCTTCGGTTGCACAGAACTCCACCAGTCTGCCAAGCAGCTACAGACGATCCGAGCGCTGCCGATCCTGCAGCCTCCGCATGGGAAACTGGGTTTTCCCATGCCTTCCCATAGACTCTCAGTGGACTGTCGGTTGCACGGATGTTAAGCTGCACATCGTCATCTCGCTGGCCGAAGCCATGTGAGGGTTTGCGTGTACCCGGGATGGAGCAGGGATGGGGGAACGGCAAAGGCTTCGAAACCCAAAGCCCTTTCAGCCCCTGAACCCTAGACCAAGAAGCCAACGTTGAAGCAGCTCACCTCCCCGAAACATGGATGCAGATATTGGTGGCACCCTCCAGTGCAATGTCCCTGTGATCCCTGTGCAATAGCACAGTCCCGTTTTTGGGGTCCGGTGAGTTGCAAGCCGTTTGCAAGGGTGTTCCAAGCACCATCAACCAACACAACGCAGCCGGCCCCAGCAAGCTAGCAAGAGCCCCTGGGGCGACTGCGCTAACTGGAGGCAGCGACTCTTGCACCTGGCGCCGAGTGAGCTGCTGGCAACATCCAAGGGCTTTTGTGACTTCAGTGCGACTTTAGTGTGGCCTCAGAACCTTGGAGGTTTGAGCTTCAGAACCCACAGGCATCTTTTCGCATCTTTGGGCTTCTGGGCTTCAGAGACCACGGGGCCTCGTTTCTGACAGATCGAGCACTCAATGAAACTCCTGAGGGTCCTGTACCAGTGAATCCAGGGCCGCGGCTGGCATTTCAGTCGGCGATGGCCGATATGTGGGCACGGGGAGCTCGCTGGGTGACTGCGTCACGGCCTTTCGAAAACGCGCCGTTTTCTGCTACGGGGCCCGCGCTCCCAGCTGCAGCTCATGTTCCGTTCCGTAGCAGCCCATGCAGGGGTGTGGGGTCGGAGAAACACTCGAAGATCGGCTTGGTGAATTTCGGTTTTCGGGTTTAGGGTTTTAGGGTTTAGAGTTTAGGGTTTAGGGTTTAGGGTTTAGGGTTTAGGGTTTAGGGTTTAGGGTTTAGGGTTTAGGGTTTAGGGTTTAGGGTTTAGGGTTTAGGGTTTAGGGTTTAGGGGCAAGGACTTGCCTTTGGAAATTGTAATCTTCGGGGAGTCTATAATGCCATGCCCTCCACGGGCACCATGGTATGGGGCATCTTTGCTGTGGGAAAGCCCTAAATTGGCGGATGCAGCCTTCTTTAGGGATCTATGTGCAATGCGGCGTCCACGATGTAGCGTAGTAGCCTTCGCCCCCTGAAAGTAGTGGAATGCACTATTGAACACAGCCTGCGAACATATGCGGAGAAAACCAAAGGAAACATTGTCCGACTGAACACCCGAACACCAAGGTCCCATGCCGAGGAAGACTTGGGAATGGCGGACATCTCCTCAGAGTCAGGAAACATAGGAGTTCACAAAGGCCTAGCAGCAGCCAATCGCTGATTCATTATTCATTGTTGATTCTGCTTCCGAGATATGCTTCGACTAGCAGAAAGCGACACCACCTCTTTAATGTGCACTTGTTTCTGCCCTGCCCCGAAAGGGCTGGACGGAGTTAAGAAGAATTCTCGAAGATGCCAGCTTGAACATGCATGAACAAAAGGCTTAGCACAGAGGGAATGCAGTAAAACTAGTGCTCCCCAGTGTTCTGAGTTTTGGCTTTCTGGGTCCAACCTTTGACACAGGACACGTTCTTTCAGTTTTAAGCTTCCGGAAATTGTGATCTTCGCATTTTCTTCACCCTGGACAGCCCTCTTGTGGGTCAGACTGTTTGATGCGCTGTAAGAAACACTTCGGCAGTAGCAGCCTGGGATTGGGAGAGTCGAGCTTGGCTGACGTACACCCGTCTGGAAGCGGAGACCAGATGCACAAATGACACAAGTACATGGGGCTTTCCGAAAATGGGGTACGCTTTTGGGGGTTCCGATAATAAGGATTATTCTATTTTGTGGGTACCCTTCCCCTATTTGGGGAAATCCCCCCATATCTCCGTCTGTCTGCAAAGGCTGCAACCTCACGCGCAAAAGCTGAGAAGCAGTCCGCGCCCCCCATCGGCTGAGCCCATGGCTGCTCGCATGCTGGCAGGTGCGCTGATGACCTGTCCGCACATGGCACGAAATCCTCTGAAAACCTGAAGATTCTTGATCACGGGTCTGCAAGTCCTATGGCAGCAAAGGGTCCCTAAACAAACTTTTGTGGAGTCGTGGCTGCTTTTGCCGGGTCGCGTGAGGCAGAACCCCGAGGTTGTGAGTGTTTCGAGGGTCAGACAACAAAGGGCATATCAAGGTTTGGTATACTACAGTATGTTCGATACTCGGCATTGAGCATACATACCGCCCACATGCACCGCGCGCTCCGACACATAACACCACAAAGTGTCCTCTGGATTCCGACAGCCTAGCTCGTAACCTCCGGACTCCAGGGGTACTCGGACTCTCTGCCGGACTCTCTGCACGGGGCACCTCCTGGGCACTTCCATGGTAAACGGTGGAAATCTCTCGCGCTTTCTGGGAAGGGGCACTACAGAGACAATCCGCAGGACTCTCTGTGGAGGGCAGAAAACCGCAACGCCCCCAGCACCCTCAGCGCCGACCTCCGTTGGGCCAGGCGGCGGGAGGTCGCGCAGTACCCGCGGCAGCGGAGGAACAGATCCCTGATGGCTTCTGGCGCGGCCCTAGACACCAAAAACCCAACCCCTGAACCTGCCATGCAATCGAAGTCGGGGTTCGGCATGCTGGCTTCAAGCTCCCAGACTGCCCGGAGCAACATCCCTGGCTCGAGCTTTAAACTCAACAGCCGCCCTGGCATCCCAGCAGTCCAGCACCCCAGTAGTCCAGCACCCCAGTGGCCGAGCGCAAGGTTCGATTTGGGCTTGGAGCTCCAAAAACTCAGAATACAGCTTGTGGGATGCATGCCTGCAGGGCTCAGAAGTTCGTGCATGAGATTTAGGCGCGGCCGCACAAGTGAACCCAAAAGCCAGCCAACCGAAGCACAAGCGGAACATTGCGTGGAAAACATTCCGCTGATTCAGTCGCCTGGGACGAAGCGGTCGGCACGGTCGGTGCCTCACTGGTGGCTGGCCGCGCCAACCTAGCGCGTCGGGCTTCCAGATCTCTTGCAGCTCAAGGCTTCGGGGGGCATGTGGGCTTTCGCTTTCACGCGGTCATGGCCGAAGGTCATAGACTGGACTCCACAACACCCCATTCACACCGTTGACGATCCCCAACGCCCCATTAACAGCCTGACCCAACTCCTGCACACCTACAAGCGCAAAGTAGCAATCGTTCTTCAGTTCTTCCCTCACTCGAGTCCCGCACAGTCGCGGCGAAGTGGGGGAAGGCACCTGTCGCATCTCTGGGGACGAAGGACTCTTGCGCCAGACCAATGTGTATGAAACGTGAACAAAGGCGAACTGAAGGGCCCCTCCAGCCCGAAAGCCTCAAAAACGACCCACTATGCGAAGTCCTCTAACCACACACGCATTTCGCGCGGATCACATCACGTGCTGCTTGCAGTTTAGCCTCTCGCGGCATAGGGGCTGCAGGCTTGTGGCGGGAATACGGTCCCCCCCAGGGAGTGTGGTTCTATGCAGATACCTCCACACCCCTCTCATCACACGCATATGTAACTCTTCAAAGTCTCCTCTGCACTCCGACCCAGTCCCCAATAAAGTCGTGTCCCTGAACCAGAAAACCGCAACGCCCCCAGCACCCTCAGCGCCGACCTCCGTTGGGACAGGCGGCGGGAGGTCGCGCAGTACCCGCGGCAGCGGAGGAACAGATCCCTGATGGCTTCTGGCGCGGCCCTAGACACCAAAAACCCAACCCCTGAACCTGCCATGCAATCGAAGTCGGGGTTCGGCATGCTGGCTTCAAGCTCCCAGACTGCCCGGAGCAACATCCCTGGCTCGAGCTTTAAACTCAACAGCCGCCCTGGCATCCCAGCAGTCCAGCACCCCAGTAGTCCAGCACCCCAGTGGCCGAGCGCAAGGTTCGATTTGGGCTTGGAGCTCCATAAACTCAGAATACAGCTTGTGGGATGCATGCTTGCAGGGCTCAGAAGTTCGTGCATGAGATTTAGGCGCGGCCGTGACACGAACCCATAAGCCAGCCAACCGAAGCACAAGCGGAACATTGCGTGGAAAGCATTCCGCTGATGCAGTCGCCTGGGACGAAGCGGTCGGCACGGTCGGTGCCTCACTGGTGGGTGGCCGCGCCAACCTAGCGCTTCTCATATCGCGCGCTTCACTCAGAGCGCTTTGGAGCACTTTCCCTTTTTCGTTCAGGATGTTTCGAGATGTTTCGAGATGTTTCAAGATGTTTCAAGATGCTTCGGTAATCTTCGGGCTTCAAGATCTCTTGCAGACTCTTCGCGGTCATGGCCGAAGGTCAATATAGACTGGACTCCACAACACCCCATTCACACCGTTGACGATCCCCAACGCCCCATTAACAGCCTGACCCAACTCCTGCACACCTACAAGCGCAAAGTAGCAATCGTTCTTCAGTTCTTCCCTCACTCGAGTCCCGCACAGTCGCGGCGAAGTGGGGGAAGGCACCTGTCGCATCTCTGGGGACGAAGGACTCTTGCGCCAGACCAATGTGTATGAAACGTGAACAAAGGCGAACTGAAGGGCCCCTCCAGCCCGAAAGCCTCAAAAACGACCCACTATGCGAAGTCCTCTAACCACACACGCATTTCGCGCGGATCACATCACGTGCTGCTTGCAGTTTAGCCTCTCGCGGCATAGGGGCTGCAGGCTTGTGGTGGGAATACGGTCCCCCCCAGGGAGTGTGGTTCTATGCAGATACCTCCACACCCCTCTCATCACACGCATATGTAACTCTTCAAAGTCTCCTCTGCACTCCGACCCAGTCCCCAATAAAGTCGTGTCCCTGAACCAGAAAACCGCAACGCCCCCAGCACCCTCAGCGCCGACCTCCGTTGGGACAGGCGGCGGGAGGTCGCGCAGTACCCGCGGCAGCGGAGGAACAGATCCCTGATGGCTTCAGGCGCGGCCCTAGACACCAAAAACCCAACCCCTGAACCTGCCATGCAATCGAAGTCGGGGTTCGGCATGCTGGCTTCAAGCTCCCAGACTGCCCGGAGCAACATCCCTGGCTCGAGCTTTAAACTCAACAGCCGCCCTGGCATCCCAGCAGTCCAGCACCCCAGTAGTCCAGCACCCCAGTGGCCGAGCGCAAGGTTCGATTTGGGCTTGGAGCTCCATAAACTCAGAATACAGCTTGTGGGATGCATGCTTGCAGGGCTCAGAAGTTCGTGCATGAGATTTAGGCGCGGCCGTGACACGAACCCATAAGCCAGCCAACCGAAGCACAAGCGGAACATTGCGTGGAAAGCATTCCGCTGATGCAGTCGCCTGGGACGAAGCGGTCGGCACGGTCGGTGCCTCACTGGTGGGTGGCAGCGCCAACCTAGCGCGTCGGGCTTCAAGATCTCTTGCAGCTCAAGGCTTCGGGGGGCATGTGGGCTTTCGCTTTCACGTGGTTGCGGCCGGTCTCAGGGTCTAGGTCATTAGGGTTTAGGGTTTAGGGTTGAGGGTTGAGGGTTTAGGGTTGAGGGTTGAGGGTTGAGGGTTGCCAGAGGGACCGACTCAAGGAATTGTAGAGAGCCATTCAGTCTCCTCCTGGCTCGACTCAGGCTCTAAGGCATTGCGAGGATCTCATTGCAAGTGTAGCCGCCGAAGCTTAACAAAAGAAGGCCACGACACCCCATTCACACCCATTGAACACCCTGTCGCCAACTCCTGCAACCCTAAAAGCCCAAAGCACCAATCATTCTTCACTTCTTCATTCACTCGAGTCCCGTGCAGTTGCGACGAGGTGGGGGAATGCACCTGTCGCGTTCGCTGGCGCTCCGGATCAAACCCGGAAAAAGGCGAATGAATGACCCCTCCAGCCTGCAGGCCTCAACAACGACCAAACATGCGAAGTCCTCTAACCCTTGTAACCCACAGTCCCATTTCGCACGGATCACATCACGTGCAGTTTCGGTTTAGGCTCTCAAAGGGTTATGACGATTATGAGAAACAAGCGTTCGGGCGGTGTAAGGTTTGGGGGGGGGGGGGGGACATTTTCGTGTTGTGACCAGTAGTATCTACTACGGTTCGGGCTGCTGTCAAACATCAACAGGCTGTTTCGAACCCTCGCGAAAAACCTGAAACAATACTTGGTTTGCATCAAAAACCCGGAGGGGTCCATGATGTGGGCTTTGGATCAGAGGGTCTTGGGGGGTTGATGCGGTAGGAGCGAGACTCAACACCACCCGCACCTAGAAATTACGTTAAAGACCGGCCGCGCATAACCCGAATCCGAAACACCAGACTCCAGACCCGAACCTCCCCGAAGCTATCAAACCTAAACCCTAAACCCTAAACCCTAAACCCTAAACCCTAGACCCTAAACCCTAAACCCTAAACCCTAAACCCTAAACCCTAAACCCTCCTGCCGGCCTCCATGGGAACAGGCAGCGGGAGGTCGCGCAGTATAGGCGGCACAAGGGGAACCGAGCCCTGATCCAAAGGCAGGGGTTTGTCCTAAACCCGGGTTTAGGGTTTAGGGTTTAAGTTTAGGGTTTAGGGTTTAGGCTTTAGGCTTTAGGCTTTTGGGGGTTTAGGGTTTGGGGTTCAGGGTTTAGGGTTCAGGGTTTAGGGTTCAGGGTTTGGGGTTTAGGGTTTAGGCTTTAGGGTTTAGGGTTTAGGATGTTTCGGAGCTCCAAGTCCTTTACCTACAAGGAACACGGGGAAAAAAAAAGAAGAGCGCTACCTACTATACCGTTCCCACACGCGAACCTCCCTTCTCGTCAGGCGGACCAGACTGTGCTGAGGAGTTCTGGGACCAGGACGGTTGCAAACCCACCAACGACCCTAGTTCACGCGATTCTACAGCTGAGTGCGGCGACGTTCTGAGTCATCGTGCTGTGGAATGAACACATCGGTTCTTTCTGCGCGCTGCTTGTGCAACTGCATTTTCCTCTCCGTCCTCGCACAGCCTGTCAGCGTTCTTCCCGCACTTGCGGTTGCCCGTTTCATCATATGGGCCACGTTGAAGAAGCAATCATGCTGTCTTCATGAAGGCACAGGGTCCTTGGTTCTTGCAGACTCAATGGACCACCAGCTGACCATTTGTTGGTCGAGTTTTGTGCAGGGTTGCTTGTCTTCTGCCCCCTCATGGGCAGGAGTCTCACCCCAGGACGGCTTATTCCTCCCTTGGGTCTGGGGCAAAAGCCTTCGGGGCGTGCAGTTGGGTGTCCAGTGGTCTTGCTCATGGGCATGGAACAAGGCGAATCTTTGAGCTCCTTGGGAACAGGGCCGAAGTAGCCAGCAGCAAGGAGTGCGCTACCCAAGCCAGTTCCAGGCACGAAAACTCCAGCAAGTAGGCCATCCACGGCAGAGTTACCTCGTGCGGACTACACACTCGCGAGTCCGCAGAGAATCTCGCCGAGCATCCCACAAGTCCCCACCTGCAGAGAATTCTGCGGAGAGTCTCAGAGAGTCCTGTGGAGAGGGAAGTATCCGTAAGAACCTGTCCGAAATCGGCAGGATGGCTCTCCAGTGATACTCGGGAGGCGAGGACGAGCCGTGGGTGCAGAAAAATCACTAGGGCTTAGGGTTTAGGGTTTGGGGTTCAGGGTTCAGGGTTTAGGGTTTAGGGTTTAGGGTTTGGGGTTCAGGGTTTAGGGTTTAGGGTTTAGGGTTTGGGGTTCAGAGTTCAGGGTTCAGGGTTCAGGGTTTGGGGTTTAGGGTTTAGGGTTTAGGGTTTAGGGTTTCGGGTTTAGGGTTTAGGTTTAGGGTTTAGGGTTTAGGGTTTAGGGTTTAGGGTTTAGGGTTTAGGGTTTAGGGTTTAGGGTTTAGGGTTTAGGGTTTAGGGTTTAGGGGTTCCAGAATCGTCCGCGACCTGGCCTTTGAACTACCTGCGCTCGGAAGGCACAGTGGGTTTTTTGCCGAGGCCCAAGCGCATCCGTGCCAAGCACATCATGATCCTTGCAAGCCCTTCTGAAGCTTTTGCCTTCACTCCAAACCTGTCCCCGTAGACCCTAATTAAGCCCTAAACCCCAAACCCTAAACCCTGAACCCCTGAACCCCTGAACCCTAAACCCTAAACCCTAAACCCTAAACCCTAAACCCTAAACCCTAGACCCGCTGAGTCGAAGGCCTGGGATGAAGCCGTCGGCTCGGTTGGCGCCTCACTGGTCGGTGGCCGTGCCAGCCTGAAGCTTCGAAACCCATCTTTCAGGGTTTTGGCATTCAGGGTTTAGGGTTTAGGGTGTAGGGTTTAGGGTTTAGGGTTTAGGGTTTAGGGTTTAGGGTTTAGGGTTTAGGGTTTAGGGTTTAGGGTTTAGGGTTTAGGGCAACACTCAACTTTTTGGCCCCTGACAGCTTGGCACATGTTTTTAGGGTTGAGGGTTTAGAGATCAGAGTTTGGGGCGCAGAGTGCTCGAGGTTGAAGGGCTTCTGTGGGGTTGGGGGCTGAATGACCTCGATGATAATGAAAGGCCGGGCTTCACAGTGCTGGGGGCACACGCATTTTCAGGTTCGGGGCTCAGCGCTCTACAGTGTTAGGATGAAGCTTAAAAGAAGGATGTCTGGATGTGAAGGCTGCGTGTGGGGAAGCCTCGCAGAAAGCTGAAGAGCAAGTCTTTGCAAAACTTGTCAAAGAACCTCAAGTGCCTTGAAGGAAAGACTCTAGCGGCTAGCGACTGCCTGCCAAGACCACTGCTTCTAGATCTGCATGATCTCCAAAGAGAGGGCGCATTGGGGCCACCAAACACGCCGCAACCCTCTCAAAGCTCCTTCTACCCTCCGAAGTCCCGAACTGATTGGCCAACACAGACACCCGACACGACGTCGCGAAGCCCTCCAACATCAGGGATCAGTCTTTCGTACTGAAGGGTCTATGGGCAGACTCAGTCCATGCTCGGGGCGAGACAACCTTGGCGAGGTGGGGCTCGGCACCTGTCTGTCATGGCTTGCACCGGGATCTCACTGGGGCTTAGATTCGCAGCGCTGCCCATGTGCAACGAAACACTGCTTACGCGCCCATAGGGCTGGAAAGCCAGTCCGGCTAGGGCTTTCAGAGGTCCAGATGAATCCATATCCCCAGATCTCAAACTGCGGCTCATGAGATGCCTGGCGTTGGTCTTGGGCTTCAGGGTTTAGATGAAGCCACTTCTTCAAATCCCAACCACAAGTAGCAATTCATGAAGCATTGCTGGTCATTACCTTCGGGCTGCACGATTGTGTAGTGTCAGGATGTTTCAGGGACAACCAGCACACAGGCACAGAGCGGTGGAAAGCCAAAGGATGGTTTGACAACATTCAAACCAAAGCTTGTTGCGACTCAGAGCAACTGCACCAGTAAGCAAGAGGGTCCAAGATGAGCTTCGAAAGAAGTCCCCAGGGCCCCCCCTGAAGCCACCTCAAGCCCTAGTGCGTTCTGTAAGATTCACTCCTTCAAGGCCCGAAAGCCGTCCCTGCATTTCCCTGTGCGTCCTAAAGCCCCGAATACAATCACAATATCCCACCAATCTAAGGGCAGCTACATGGTCTCTTAGTGGGCCCTTCAAAGGGGACCCCTCATACACCCTTTCTGTGCCCTATACAAATCAAGGGCCCACACATCAGAACAGCGGGGCCAGTGGCCCAGCGGAGCCGACCCTCTACTTTCGCCCCATCCCTGCCTCGGTCGGCACTGGAGGCACCTCACGCAGCCCTGGTGGGAGGTGCAGCGGGATTTCCTGTCAGAGAAGGCTTTGGGTGCTTCGGGTAGTTTCATGGGCCCTTCAGAATGTGTGTGGTATGTAAGGGGTGTATGTTTGTAAGGGGTACCCTTTTACGTGCCCATATTAAGGGACCATGAAGCTGGGCTTGGGGGTGTTACTAGGGTTCATGTGGGTTTTGGACTTCATGCCCCCAATTGTCCTCCTCATCGTCGTACGCCGCACTGGGAGATGGCATCTCCGTGGGGACCGGCATCTCTGTGTGCACCTCAAGCGAACGCGGTAAAAGGAGGGTCATTGGGTCGTGGCGGGCAAAAGCTTTGCAAGCTTAAAAATCCGAACTTATGGTTTGGCAGCCCAAGGTTCATGAAGGGATTGTAATTTCGGGCTGCTCGGGGATGGATCACAGCACATGTGGTCAGCATCCCTATGGATACCCTGCATGTTGCAGGACCTGACAAGCCTGGGCCATCGCCCCCTTTTGAATAGGCTGCCCTCCTTCTGGCCACACCAAGCTCGACCGCGGATGACCCAACACCTGGTGTAATTTAGCTTCCTGCCAGCAATGATGAACGTCGGCCAGCACCACTGTAGCTTGCACGGGGATCCCCACTTACTTCGAACCGAAGCCAAATTACGAGGCCTCGGCCTGAAACGCTCTCGAACTTAACCCACGAAACGTCGACACCCAAACCAAGCTACATCGCAAAAGCTTGGACCCTGAACACAGAAAGCCCAAGACCACAAAACTTCAAACTCCTCACCAAGCAAACTACAAAGTCAAGCCCCACGCCACACAACAAAACCGTACGGCTGCCTGAATTCTTTCAGTTGTGCAACTACACATCCATCACAGACCGCAAGCCGCCAAGCAAGGGTAACACAAATACGCAACCCCGCACAAGACCTCGCTGAACGCGAACTTGCAAAGTGCGAATGAACTTTATGTTTGTTTTCACGCTAATCAACAAAGCCTACCCTGAACCTTCCTCTGCACCCTAAACCCTAAACCCTAAACCCTAAACCCTAAACCCTAAACCCTAAACCCTAAACCCTAAACCCTAAACCCTAAACCCTAAACAAATCCGTCCGCCATGCCCACCTCCTGCTCGAGAGCTGGTCGCAGTGCTTCGCGGATGGTCTGCAATCAAAAGCTTTCGAAGGCTTCGGCGCTTGCTTTCATATGCGTAAGGGTGTGGGCACTGGTGTGCTGGGGGCTTGGATTTCGGGCCTAAGGTTTGGGAATCGAGTAGACAAACCAAAACGACCCACGGCCTGTGTCTCGACCTCGTCCGCTAGCGACGTCACCTCGGAGCCAGCCACCCCAAAACCACAGTGGCCCCACAACACCCAACCCGAATCCAGCTGCTTCATCAGTGTAAGGGAAAAATTCTCCTTAGAGATGCTCGTCTCCCTTAACAAACGTGTTCCGACTCTTGCAGGCAACCCGATGATGGCATGAGCCCCCACCTACAATACCTGTGAAGCGGGAGCGCCGACGGGTAAAACTTCATTGCTACTCACAGAAACTCTCCCGATGATAGCTGCCACCCCAATCGAGCAACAGTCCCTTCCCTAGGTCCACAAGCGTCTCTCAACTGGCTGACAAGCGTATCTCGATGCGAGCACATATCCACTGGCTCAGCCATGCCCGTTGAGCAGCCCCATGAGCAGCCTCTCGTAACATGCTGATCAGCTGTGTCGTAAAAGCCAGGGCGATCTATCCTTCCCCGACGCCCCAAGGACTCCAATTCTCTCAGCTGGTTCGCCCTGGAGCCTCTCCGCCCTGGGTTTTTTTGCAGCACGTAGCAGACATGGTCGCGGCAAAGACTTTCGACATGAGCCGAAAGAGTTCAGGGCTTAGGGTTTAGGATTTCGGCTATCTGATCTTTGCCGTGACAAGTCCTTCAAAGAAACATCCTTGTTAAAGAACCACCCCACGGCTCCAAGTATGCAACTCCCACCTATGGTGGTTTACAACAGTAGGGGACCCCCAACATAGACCCCGCAAAATAGTGGGATCACCTTATAATCAGGACCCCAAATAAGGTACCCCCTAGTATCGTAAACCCCCATATCAAAGGCCGTCCTCTCATTCACGAGTGCCCGGCTGGTGAGGTGGGCGCTGGCAACTCGGTTGGCACGAACTCCTCGGCTCCCGAAGCTTTTTTGGCCCTCTCAATGCCCATGCCTTGTTTGTTGGATGTGCAAAAGACTTCACAGGATCCACAGCAGAGCTTGAAAGAAACTCTGGCTGCCCTCAAGGCAATGGTTATACAGAAAGCTCCCCCCAACTCAGGTGCAGAAGCTTTTGGACAATCTGCAACTTCACTAAACAAAGACCTCCAAGCTCAAAATATAGGCTGGTGTCCGTAGGCGAGGACACGTAGGCCGAGGAAGTGGGAATTTGCATTGCACCTGAGCAGTCTGAGCAGTTCTCTTTGAGGGTTCTCGATGGAACCGGCGGAACCCTGAAAAACATCAACTCGATTTACCCATTTTTGACAAAACTGTGGGAAACTCTTATCTGCGATTGCACGCTTGGCTTTCTTTGGGTTGTGTGGGATTGCCGCGTTGAAGTTGGCAGAGCGAGAGTCAGCTAACCCTTAACCCTTAACCCTAAACCCTTAACCCTAAACCCTAAACCCTAAACCCCAAACCCTAAACCTCGTTTATGGGCTTCTGGGGCTTCAGCATTTTCGGCTTCAGTGCTGCAAGGGTTTCAGCTTCGAGTCCCAAGCTGTAGGCCCGATCCCAAAGCCACTGAAGTGTCCAGGTTTCCAAACATCCTTAAACCCTAAACCCTAAACCCTAAACCCTAAACACGGCCGTCGCCCAAGCCCTGACCCTGAAGCCTCCATCTTGATTTCTGGCCTGAGCCCCTTCGGGATCTCACGGCCTGCCAAGACCCCTGCTTCCAAAGCCTTCTTCCCCCAGTGACGCGCCGAAGAAAGCCCAGATCTTTACATCCGGCGCAAGGCAGCAGGACCGAGTCGCTTGAGGGTTTAAGGCCAGAATGAGTCTCAAGAGGTGCGCATTCGGGGCCTAGGTTTCAGGGGAGTATTCAGAGTGGCCCAAGCTCCTCCTACCCCTTCAAGCACCAAGATTGTTCGCACCCTGTAAGTTTAGGGCGGCAGGTGGCAGCCCAGCGTTGGAACTCTTGGTGTAATCCAACCCCTAAACCCTAAACCCTAAACCCTAATTCCGAAAAGCTGTGCGACCCAAGCTACGAAGCTGCGCAGAGTCCAGGATGCTCCCCGAGGGCAGACCCATCGTACCCGGAGCCTGCTCAGAGGATCGGTTTAGGGCTTAGGGTTTTGGATTTCGGGTTTAGGGTTTAGGGTTTAGGGTTTAGGGTTTAGGGTTTAGGGCCTAGGGTGTAGGGTTTAGGGTTTAAGCGGTTTAACCGTTCAACTGCGGGGTGTAAAGGTGCGGGTGCCCATCTTGGAAACATCTGTCGGTAAACGTTGAAGAAAAGTCTTCAGAAGCCCAGCACAAGGTGTCAACCCCTTGAACTTTAAACCTCCTTGCGCGTTCTTTTCCTAACCAGAAATGCAAACATTGAAACCAGCAAGCCATGTGACAGAATTCCGCTTCCGCATGCTCTGTGAGCACAGGAGCATAGAATTGATTGAGGCAAGGTTGCAAAGTTCCCCGGAAGCCCAACGCGTTGGTTTAGGGTTTAGGGTTTAGGGTTTAGGGTTTAGGGTTTAGGGTTTAGGGTTTAGGGTTTAGGGTTTAGGGTCTAGGGTCTAGGGTTTAGGGTTTAGGGCTTAGGGTTTCTTCTGGATGGGTGGTTGAGATTCGGGTAGAAAGGGTCCGATGCTCATGCTTGCTACGTTCCGAGGCTGGGTCATGCTTGTTCATGTAAGGGCAATCTGTCTTGTCAAAGTGACTGCGCAACGAAGAGGAGAGCCTTTTCAAGCGACACTGACACTGATATTGAGGTCCGGGGCGCCTCATGCACTTGCCTATGTCAAGCATTCTGCGAGTCTGCGACATACTATTTGAATCGTGCAGGGGGTGTACCAAAACAAGTGTGCGGGAGTGTGCAGAAGCGCGTGGCTGTGGGAGGTGCGACTTTGGGCAAGTCAGGAACCCTAATGAGAAGTCAAACTCAGCGGCGGGCCAATCGGCCCGGCTCGCTCGCTGGAGAAACCCATTTGCAACGCAAAAAGAAAAACACTGGTATGGAAACAACCAGCAGCGGTTGGGGGGGGGCGGGGGGGCATGGGCGGGCTCTGTCGTGTGACCGCTGAGTCGCGCTTGAGGATGTCAGAAGCGGCCCGTCTGCTAGGGCACGAACAAGGTCCAGGGGATGCGCTCTGCAGAGTAACCTTTGGTTCAGGAGTTCCAGCGTTTGACAAAGCCTCATCTACAAACTCCACCGTGTCCACCGGAGAGGTCACCGGAGAAGTCGGCGGGTTTACCTCAGGGAGGTACAGCGAGCCCGACATACCTCTTACAGCAACCCCTTGACACCACAAAACGCCTAACCCTTGAAGAAATTCAACAACATCAATTCTTTTGCCCATGAAAACAGTTGGTGTAAGGTTTAGACGCAGAGTCTTCGGATCTACAGTATGACTCGGTATAACAAAGGGTAAGGACCAACTGCTTGACAAATTCTACTCTGACAATTCAGGTGCATCTTCAACTTGGAACATCATGCTTCAAGCAAGACGAAACCTACTCTGCAACTTTCTCTGCAGCTGCATGAGCACTACTGGCTGCTCCGTGCCCCTGTATCATCCGAACATGTTCAACCACCTCCATGAGTAGTCCTCAACCCCCCCCCCCAGACCCTGTAGGGTCCTAGGAGTAAACCCCCCTACCCCCAATATTAAATACCCCTATGATCATATGTTAGAGTATATGGGTGGGGGGGTATTTGATATTAGGGGTAGGGGGGTTTTAATATTCAAGGGGACTAAGAAACAACTCAGAACCTGCGTGCTGCTGCGCTTGCCGAGCAAGAGCTGGCAGTGCCGATCCCACTTCGCAACTGTTCTAGGATGATCCGGGTGTCGGGTTTAGGGTTTAGGGTTTAGGGCTTCGGGTTCCGGATTCCAGACACCCTGCATCTAAACCCCAGAAGCCGCAACCACATGCTGAACCCAACAGCGCACAAACCTGGAAGGAATCAATGAGCCCGTTGTTAAGGAAAGCTCCGCGAGTAGGGCTGGGGTGCGGAGGACTTAGGAATTCTGACACAAGCGCTCTCGCCGGAACTCCTAGTCTTGCCATGCATGAACCGGTGCTACCAGTGATAACAGGAAAACATCGTCCACGATTCAAAGGGCTTCTGGATGCTTCTCGATGGACAGTACTTGGACAGCCTTGAGGAATGCTAAATCCCGTGCCGCGCGAAGCCCACACTTGTTTCGTCTACGACGCCACCAAACCCTGCACGTTGCCCCAAACCAAATGGGAGCTTCCGACATTCGGGGTACAAGTACCTTATCGGGGTCCTCATTAAAAACGAATCCTACGATTTGGTGTCTATATAAGGGGTCCCCGAATTTCCTAAACCCCCAAATGCCCCCAACATCTCCTGCACCCTGAGCTTTCGAGTGTGCCACTCTTTCTATGGGCGATGAAGGCTCGGTGCCTTAAGCGGCCAAACAGGTGAGGGGATGCTGAAGGGAATTCAAAAGGTCACAGTTGCCTTTCTCTTTTGAGCCATACAACTTAGGATCCAGGGCCTAGAACCCAAAAAACCCCAAAGCTCACTGAAAGCCCCCGCCATAGGCTTCGGGGACTGCATGTGGGTGGGTACTCATGGCTCTGCGGCATGGGCTCCACTTTCCTTGGTGGCCCTCTGTGGTCCCACAGCCCTAAGGGTTTAGGGTTTAGGGTTCAGGGTTTAGGGTTTAGGGTTTAGGGTTTAGGGTTTAGAGTTTAGGGTTTAACTCTAGGTCCTAAACCCTGTCCTAAACCACAAGAGCAGTAAACCCATGACCCCAGCAGTGAGGGAAAACTTTCACAGTGGATGCCGTCACCCTGACATCCACAACCGACCATGCAAATATCAGTTGTCGAAGCATACCCGAGCTTCGCCAGAAACCGGCTGGAAAAGCAGATGCACAACTCAAGGCAAGAACTGTACCTGGAGCAACTTATTTCATCAACATCATACTATCGACAGCACCCTCATCGGTTCATCTCGAATGTACACGTGCTTGGGGCACAGGGATCGTAGCATACAGGTCTGCGGATCTGAGTCTGGCCCAAAGAGGGGAACTTGCCTGTCAGGCGCTAACTCAGCGGAAACCCTAAACCCTAAACCCTAAACCCTCAACCCTAAACCCTAAACCTTAAACCCTAAACCCTAAACCGACCTTGGAGCTCAATCCGAGGCCGAGGCTGTCGTCCGGGAAGGCATCTGGAACGGAGGACGTCGGCCTTGAGGGTGTTGCCGGCTTAGCGCTTCAGGATGTTTGGAGGTGAAGCCATGGGATGTTCCCCCCATATACTAACAGTCCTTAATAGGGATTACAGTACCCCCTATGATGATCCCTATTAAGGACTCTTGGAATAAGGGGGGAACATCCCAAGTTTTGCCGGTTTCGCGTTTGAGGATGTTTGGAGGTTAAGCCGTCTAAGCTGTCAGGACTCGGCGTCGGCTTGTGCTTTCGCCAAAACCCCAGATCCAGCACCCACCCCACTTCCTCGTGCTTTCTTATGCTTTCTTGCTGAGGTTCGGCGAACAAACGCGTCCCGAGCCCGCAGCATCTGGAAAAGGCCCTCAGCACCCGCAACAAACAAAACGCCGCAAACCCACAAGCCAAACAACAAAAGCCCGGCGCCGAAAGGGCGAGAAAGCCAGCTGAACCACGCCCGCAACAGAAAAACAAACGTGCCCCCACCCGCCGCAACAAATGGTTGAGTGAGAAGCAGATGCTTGGACCCAGGCAATGTGTTAGGAAAACGTCTCAACAAAACAAGTGAAACAAAAGTATTCATGTCTTTCAAATACCATCAATATCTTTTTCGTTCCACTTCATTAATTCAATTCCTTCTCCTTCCGGATTATTGACACCTTCACCTTCTGTTTCATTAAACCCTTTACCAACACCAGCTCTTGTATCTGCAGCTGCAGCAGCAGCAGCAGCACCACCACCACCACCAGCACCAGCACCAGCACCAGCACGAGCACCAAGCACCAAGCACCAGCACCAGCACCAAGCACCAGCACCAGCACCAGCAGCAGCAGCAGCAGCAGCAGCAGCAGCAGCAGCAGCAGCAGCAGCAGCAGCATCAGCATTGCCATTACCAGGTACAATATCATCACTATCATTGTTCTATTTTTAAGTTTGTTAACCCTAATTTGGAGGCAAAACATGCTCCCTCACATCACTGCATCATCATTATCGGAAGGAATCTGCAAATGGGAGTTTGCACGCTCCATGGCTTGTTAGGGCAACACGTCCTTGCTCCCGTCACGGATCATCATCCCTGACATCAACAGGGATGTCAATGCAGTTATCGTTCGGTTGCAGTAGGGTAGCACACACGTCCATGGCTCGACTCGCTTTACTTGGAATGGTCCCGTGGCCGGGCCCGAGAGCTTTGGAAACCTTCTTGTGGCATTTGTGGAGGTTTCAGTCGCTGTCTGATGTCTCAGGTGTGAGGTCTGATCAGTGTTTCGCATGGCTGTCAAGCCAATGAACCCTGTAGTCGCTCTAAACGAGACATTCCTGCCCACGCGGCAGACAAAACCGGACAGCAGCTCCAATAAGCCCGAGTCCCCCGCAACGCACTGTGCGGATGCGGCACAACCTCCTCCGGAGCCTGCGCACAAGCTTCAAGGTGTAGGGTTTAGGGGCCTTAGTCACCTTAGTCATTAGAATTTAGGGTTTTGGGGTATATTTATAGAGGGACCACAAGGGAATACTATGAGTAATTATTCCGACCCCTGTAGTAGGGCCGCAGTGTGTCCAAGGAAGTTTATTGTGCAAGAGACCCGACAACGCAATGATTGTTCTGAGAAGATTCAACTGAATTCTTGGTGTAGATGGTTGGACCCCACGAGCTTGTTCAGTATAGGACCCAGCACACACCCTCGTATTTTAGCGCTACAAACACCCGCTGTGCAGCAATTCCTTCCTGAAGCACCACGATGCTTATCCCGAAGGTCACGCTCCCAGCAAGCATTGTTCTCACCAGATTTGGTTGCCTTGCCGTATGTTGTTGGGATGCGCTGTCAACGACCCAGCCGAGCTGATCAAACCCCCTCTCGTTCGGAGTATTTCAGAGTATTTCGGAGTATTCGGAGAGTTCGGAGTATTCGGAGTGCATTGTTCTTCTGTTATGCAACATAAGGGTGTAGCATGACGGTCTACCTTGATGGTCCATACATGCTGGCCCATGTAGGTGAAAATTCTCAACCCGGTACTCCAAACACAACTTGTCAAGACGAGCTGGAAGCACGCCCACTCTCCACATCTTTTCAGAAGGACCCCAATAAGGTACCCCCTAATCTCGCAAACCCCCCACAGCCATCAACATCTCTCAGCAGCCTCCGTATAGCTTGAGACCGGGCCCATGCCACTCGACGCTGAATTGCGGGCCGCCTCGAGTTTCTTGAAGTTTTGGTTCAGGGCTTAGGCTGAGGCTGCTGTAGGTTTTCGACTCTGAGGTCCTAGTCCTCGTCAATTTTGAAGTGAAGGAGCTTAGGCTGTGAGGACTTGTTGCTTGCACCTTGCTGGTCGGACGGCTGGCGGAGGGGTGGAAGCTGGGGCCTTGTCTTCCATTGGAGGTGTTGAAGGCAATCGGTTGTTCAGGGCGGTGCAGGTGATGATACAAGTGGCAAGCGCTTGAGCTATGGCAGCTATGATCACTACAAAGAACCTTTAGAAAAAAATGTGTATCGTACCTACAAACGAGATATTGCAGTCTT
This sequence comes from Symbiodinium natans, assembly GCA_905221605.1. Lineage (NCBI taxonomy): Eukaryota > Dinophyceae > Suessiales > Symbiodiniaceae > Symbiodinium > Symbiodinium natans. The sequence goes on from CAJNDS010002427.1 coordinate 262,828, forward strand.
AGACAGCTGTGAGCTTGGCAGCTACTCGCCTCGTCAAGCAAGAATTCGACCTCTTCAAAGCTCGGCGGCTCGTCGCCCGGTTCCTGCGCCTGCGGAAAGCTTGATCGAGCCACCGAAAGCCCGAAGCCCACCGTATTTCAGTGCTGAACAACAAGTACCTTGATGCCCAAGCAGCCGGTATCCTCACACTAAGTTTCCTAAAGCCGACAAGCACCAAAGCAGCCTAGACATGCAGTGAGGCGCAACCTCAACCCTGAACCCTGAACCCTGAACCCTAAACCCTAAACCCTAAACCCTAAACCCTGAACCCTAAACCCTAAACCCTAAACCCTCTGAGTGCGCCTCTGTAGGCACCGGCAGATCCTCGCTTGGAGACTCTGTGGGCGCATCGGCGCCTTCCATGCTTGCCCCCCTTACCCAGAAACCCCCTTAATTCAGGAGTATACCTTGCCATATTATTAGGGTTCCTGATTTAGAAACCCCTTAATTCAGGAGTATACCTTAATTCAGGAGTATACCTTAAATCATATCCGGGTTCCTATTCTAAGTTAAGGGATATTCCTTAATGAAGGGGCTTTGGAGTCTCTGGGTATACAAGCAGTCCTTCATAGGGATTCTTGGTACCCCCTCGTAGAATTCCTATTAAGGGCTGTTAGTAGAAGGGGGAACATCCCAGGTTGCAGGGATACCTGCAAACCCCTTGTCTTGCAAAGAGCTTTTAGGTTGAGAATGCTGGAGTTAGAGGGAACCCTAAACCCTAAACCCTAAACCCTAAACCCTAAACCCTAAACCCTAAACCCTAAACCCTAAACCCTAAACCCTAAACCCTAAACCCAGATCAGCTGTTAGAGCGAGGTCTCCCAAGATTTCATTGCCGCGGTCGTGGCGCCTTCGGGGGCCACTCCGTGACAAACTTGACCATGGCCGAGTTTAGGGTTTAGGGTTTAGGGTTTAGGGTTTAGGGCTTAGGGCTTAGGGCTTAGGGTTTGGGGTTTGGGGTTTAGGGTTTAGGGTTTAGGGTTTAGGGCTTAGGGTTTAGAACCTTCTGGGATCACACTGCCAAGCATAGGCTCTGATGCTTCCACCATGCTGGCAATTGCAAAGCCCAGTCTTTTACGGCCCCCGGCCTCAAACACGAACGTGGTGAAGTTCTAAAGCAAAGGGTGCAGATTAGAGGCCCCGGGTTTTTGGATGTTGACGGTCTGAGGGTACTTATGGCTCAGATGATGAGCTGAGGCTGAAGGCAACCTTGTTTCAAGCCTCCCCACATCCCTCAAGCTCTAAGGGTTTAGGGTTTAGGGTTTAAGGTTTAGGGCTTAGGGTTTAGGGCTCATGGAATCGCCAAGCTGCTGTCTGAATGCTGCGACAGCAAGGCGCTCATCTGGCCAGAGTCGTCAAGCACTGGCACGACTGGCGGCCTGCATTTGCGTGTCGGGATTCTACCCTCAACCGTTACGGGTTTGGGGTTTAGGGTTTAGGGTTTAAGGTTTAGGGTTTAGGGTTAGGGTTTAGGGAACAAAACAAATAAAAATCCAAAGCCTGACACTCCAAGGCCAAAGCCCGATTGGGGTTTGAGGGTGTCCATCGATTGGCAAGATGTTTGGCATTGGCCAACTGCAAGACATGCTTTGGTCTCTACCCTCACCTGTGTTCCTCGTCTTCTGCCGGCGACTCTACCGGCGACGTCGGGATCGGAACTTCTTCCGCAACTGCTGGCCGCCTGAGACTTCGAAGGTTTGCAGAGTGCGGGAACTGCAGGAAGGGCAAAGAGAGTGCAGAGAGGGCGCAGCAATGCAGCGCTCGAATTGCTACCCGATGTCGGCGGGATTTTTGACAACTCTGTTACGGCCCACCTGCAAAAGCCATTCAAATCCCATTGAGGGTTGCGTCCGCAAGTGACGAATATGACCACCCCAGGCCGCGGGAGCCTCTAGCTTGTGCTTATGCCCTCGGGCATGGTAATCTTCAAATGTGCGAAACCGAAGTTTACGCCCTGTGCTCACACTGATTCTTTGTCGGGGCTCTGCAGAGGTTTCTTGGGCTTCGGGGTTCGGGGTGTAGGCTCAACATGCTGCCCGTCCCAGGACATTTTTGAACAGGTGCGCGGCACCTGTCTACAGCAGTCGGGGAGTCCGCCGGCGATGTTACCACAGGCACTTCCTGCATGCTGAGGCCGTGTGGAAATTAATCCCGCACTCCAAGCCCTCTGGAAAACGGGAACTGGACAGGAGTCGAGCATCAAATCCGATATGGACAGTAGTACAGTGCATGACCCTGCCGTGCATGCCTGTTCAGGCCTCATTGGCAAGCCTCGCCCACCTCATCCCCAATCCAAGGTCGCTAACCCCATCCTAGATCACCAGCAAAGTCAAGAATCTTCGAAGCCCTCTCAACAACGTGCGTACCCCCCTCCCCGCCACGATGCCCTCCACTCAGTCCTCACCATAGTACCTGCGGAAGCAGCAACTGCTTGCAGGTTGATGTAAGGGTTCTGGGTTCTTTCTGGGATCTTGGGGTAGATGAGCAACTATACGTGGTTTGGGGGCCTGCCAGCTCAGGCTTTCACTGGTTTAATAATCTGACTATCAGCAAATGCATGGTGCAGCTGAGCTTCCTGTAACCCTTAAGTTCAACAAAGGAAAACAAGGCGGCGCGATAGCACCATTTTCCCATTTTCGTGGGGACGACTACGGCTTCTCCGAATTCTCGGGATCGAACCGCGGCGCTTCGGGGGAGCATTTGCTAGCAGTGCTCAGGGAATTGGTGTCAGTGAACCGCCTCCCTTGTGCAGAGAAACAGGGCAGCTCGATGGCAGTAAGGGCTTGAGGACGCTTGGAACTACTATTTGCTTAAGAACCCCAAATAAGCTCAAAAAGATTCTCTTCCTTATCAGGGGAAGGGACTACATTTTTCCATTTTGGGGGGGGGGGGGTTCTTGAGCAAATAGTAGGGAATCGCCAGCGGAGTCCATCCAAGAGGTTGGCAGTTCGGCCGCACCGAGCTTTACGAAACCGCCCTCCTTGGAAAACGGATGCTCTCGAGCTGCCTCAACAAAGAGCCCAATACTCCTTAATGAAGGAATATTCCTTAAATCATAAGAAGGATCCCTTTATAGTTCAAGCTGTGTTCCTTAATTAAGGTCTATTGGGCTCTCTGGGTACCCGTCGTCCAAGAAGGACAAAGAAGGTGGTTTGGTAGCACCAGGTTCTGTAAGCAAAAGGCTTGACAAAAACTGCTGGTGCAGCCGCCGCATGTGCATCTACGCGACGGCTGGAACTCTTTTCGTGGAAGCAGGTGAGTTGGCTTCTGAAATCCAACCCGGAAACTGAAGCTTGACAAAAGAAGAGTCCAGGAACCCTCCTCAGCTTTTCGAAAGTGCAGACGGAGAGGTCTTGAACAAGTCAGAAGAAGCGAAAGACTGAGGATTCCATGGGAGCTCGTGAGGGGGCTCGAGAATGAAACTTCACGACGAGCCGCTTGACAATCAAATCGAAAGCTGAAGACCCTTGAAGCTGTTTCCTGGAAACCCCTTAGAACCTGTTTTAGGGTTTAGGGTTCAGGGTTTAGGGTTTAGGGTTTAGGGTTTAGGGTTCAGGGTTTAGGGTTTAGGGTTTAGGGTTTAGGGTTTAGGGTTTAGGGTTTAGGAATTAGGGGTCATGGTTTGAGGGTGCTAGGGTAGAGATGTACACAGCATACTCCTCAGACTCCTGGCGTCCACACTGAAGCAACACATTTCGAGTGATCCGGCACCTGAACATCCTGGGGTATCCTTCTCAATAACTGCCCGGCCTATTTGCAAGAAGATTACAGCAACAGAAACCATGGCAGCGAAAGTGTTGAGAACCCCAAACCCTAAACCCTAAACCCTAAACCCTAAACCCTAAACCCTAAACCCTAAACCCTAAACCCTAAACCCTAAACTTCCCTAAACCATCTCCAGCCTGGCCTGTCATCACCCATGGACGGGGCCGGGGATGTAGGCACGGGAACTTCCTTCAGATGCGTCTGCTCCCAGACACCCGAGAAAATTAAGGTTTAGGGATTTTGGGGTTTGGGGTTTAGGGTTTAGGGTTTAGGGCTTAGGGTTTAGGGGTTTAGGGTTTAGGGTTAACATCACTCAGCTCTCAAAATGCGAACCCCCAAATCTTGACAGCTCTGAAACCTCGTGGTAGCCCAGTAACCAACTTGCAATACGGGTACCCTTTTTGGGGTTGGGGGGAGGGGGGGGGGAGGGAGGGGGGAGGGGGGGGGAGGGGGGGGGGGGAGGGGGGGGGGGGGAGGGGGGAGGGGTTTGGTTACTTGTATCAGGGAACCTTGAACCCGAACAAAAAGGGGAAAAGGGCACCGCTGGGCTACTAAGACCTAGAAGTTGTGATGTTTCCCCCTTATACTAACAGCCCTTCCTAGGGATTCTAACAGGGGGCACCATAATCCCTATTAAGGACGTTCGTGTAAGGGGGAACATCCCAACCCTAAACCCTAAACCCTAAACCCTAAACCCTAAACCCTAAACCCTAAACCCCTCTCTCTTATATATATTTAAACCCTATAGTCCTTCGTGGCTAAGGGTCATTTCTTCGTGGCTAAGGGTCATTTCTTCGTGGCTAAGGGTAATTTCTTCGTGGCTAAGGGTCATTTCTTCGTGGCTAAGGGTCATTTCTTCGTGGCTAAGGGTAATTTTTTCGTGGCTAAGGGTAATTTCTTCGTGGCTAAGGGTAATTTCTTCGTGGCTAAGGGTAATTTCTTCGTGGCTAAGGGTAATTTCTTCGTGGCTAAGGGTAATTTCTTCGTGGCTAAGGGTAATTTCTTCGTGGCTAAGGGTAATTTCTTCGTGGCTAAGGGTAATTTCTTCGTGGCTAAGGGTAATTTCTTCGTGGCTAAGGGTAATTTCTTCGTGGCTAAGGGTAATTTCTTCGTGGCTAAGGGTAATTTCTTCGTGGCTAAGGGTAATTTCTTCGTGGCTAAGGGTAATTTCCTTCCTGCCATCCCACCCCCCCCCTCCCCCACCCCCCCCCCCCCCACCCCCCCCCCACCCCCCCCCCCCACCCCCCACCCCCACCCACCCCTTCGTGCCGGCCCACCCCCACCCCCCCCCCCCCCCCACCCCCCCCACCCCCCCAACCCCCCCCCCCCCCCCCCCACCCCCCCCCCCACCCCCCCCACCCCCCACCCCACCCCCCCCCACCCCCCCCCACCCCCCCCCACCCCCCCCCCCACCCCCCCCCCACCCCCCCCCACCCCCCCCACCCCCCCACCCCCCCCCACCCCCCCCCCACCCCCCCCCACCCCCCCCCACCCCCCCCACCCCCCCACCCCCCCACCCCCCCCCCCCCCCCCGCACCCGCCCCCACCCCCCCCACCACCCCCCCCCACCCCCCCCCCCCGCCCCCCCCCCACCACCGCACCCAGCCCCACACCCCCACCCCCCCCCCCCTCCCCCCCACCCCACCCGCCCCCACCCCCCCCCCCAACCCCCCCAAACCAAAACCAACGGTTTCAGAAACCGACGGTTTCAGGATTTCTTGTCCCGCCCCTCCATTGGGGGCCGATGAAATGGTTCGTGGGTAGGATGGTCCATGACGGAGTGAGCTTGGAGGACAGGGCTTGCTGATAAGAAATGTAAACTTTTTATTTTCTTAATGTTTTGGGATTCTCTGGGTGGGTGGGTTTTTTTTCCGTTGCCTACACACACTGCTGGCCTAGTAAATGCTCGAACTTGAGATGCTAAACCCTAAACCCTAAACCCTAAACCCTAAACCCTAAACCCTAAACCCTAAACCCTAAACCCTAAACCCTAAACCCTAAACCCTAACTCTACAGGTCTCGCCTCACCGCCGTAGCCAAACTCCGAGTCCACTGGTGAAGTTGGCACCGGAAGGTCCTCCGCATGTCAAGAGCCACTACACGTTTAGGGTTTAGGGTTTAGAATTAGGGTTTAGGGTTTAGGGTTTGGAGTTTGGGGTTTGGGAGGGACAGTTGAGACGACAGAAAAGGGCTTCAAGATGCCTTGCGCGGAGACTGCGGCCTTCTTTTCTTTGCTACGACTCAGAGGCCTTACAGGGCCTTGCAGGCAACCACAAAGACCCAGCCTCGCGGACCTCATGCCGCGCTGGCATGTAAAACCTGCCACTGCGAGTTTGGGGGGGCGTTTTAGAGCGTTTGGGGTTATCAAAATACGAGAATTGTCAGAGGCTTAGGCCTTGCAGGTTCAGGGAGCTTCACCAACTCTCTCTTGCTCTCTCCGATTCACATATCAAGGTACTCACAGCCTGGACCTCGCAAAGTCAAAGTGTTGTAAATTTGCGGTGGCGAAGGCAAGAACTAGCCCGATTTTAGAACGACGGACACTTGGGACGACCACAAAAGGGGGAAAGCTAAGCCACCTCTGCGCGCCGGGAGAAGCGGGAGAAGGCACTGGCGAAGTCGGCATCGGCACTTCCTCCACGAACTTTCAGGGTTGAGGCCCTTTACGCCTTAGGGCATCCTTGTTTGTGTTTCGAGTTGCTTTTTAATGATGATGCGCAGAGCATGTGCACACTTCCAAATCTGCCATTGGGTCGCTGGGGCGTTGCGCTGTGGTCTTCAAGAGCAATTCGACCTAATTATAGTTATGGAAAGTTCACTCCCACGTCGGTGTCCTCAGCCTTCTCTGTGTAATACTCACCCAAGCTTCCGTGCACAAATGTGGGGATTTTTGCTTCTTGAAGCACCTAGCGACCGAGCACGTGTGCGGCATTTTGTCTGCGCCGTTTAGGACGTCGTCCTGGGTTGAAGCTGAAGAATGTCACCAGAGCCAAAAACCCCTTAAAGCGTTACTTTGCTCGTATCCAGCATGTCTTGCCTACTTGCGATCTCACCCTGCGGTGGATGCCCGGAAACCATATGACACAAAAGCTCGAAACAGGGAATCGACATCCTTCCAGAGCCTCGAAGGCCCTAAACATCACTCCCCGAACTCTTCAAACATACCGGTCCTCCTCCTTCATATTGTGGAACCTGCGGTCAGTTTAGTTCTTAAGTTTGCCACCAGGCGTCTGTTTCAGGGTGATCATCAGATGAGAAACGCTAGACAAAACGGCACAATCCTCTTCCGAAAAACATTGATTGACACATGACTCTAGAAAACCCCCACCCTAAACCCTAAACCCTAAACTGGCCTCTCCGTGGGCACGTTCTCGGTAGGCACCGGAACCTTGCAGCCGTCCACATCTGGGGGTTTCGCGATATTTGGGGTATCCGGTATCCTTACTGGGGTCCTCATTATTTGGGGATCCTACTATCTCTACGCCTGGTCTTCCGACCCCCCATCTAAGCCCTGAAGCCCTCAGAGGGCTTGAAGCTCCAGGACTGCAGGGACCACAGGGATTCAGAGGGGTTTTCTGAGATTTGAGGGCCTCCGCTTCCCCCAATAAACGCCACAGCCTCGACAAATTCGACCATCTTCTTATCGATATCTGAGAAGTCTTACACATCGAGAACTGTACGGAAGGTCGCTGACCCAACTGGCCTGCTCGTCATCATGGAGACCCGGGGGCCGTAGAGGAACCTTGGAAGCTGTTGTGCTTGATGGCTCAACAGGTTGGTTCATGAGGTATTGATATTGTGGGGCCTTGAATATTCTGGTCTTCACTACCCACATGATACCCAATGCCCTCCGGAAAGCGTGTACTGCTTGTTGTCGGCGTTAAGCGACTGGGGGACCCTAGACCCGAACGAAACTGCACCGTGTCCTGGATCAGGCACCGCTCTTTGCCTGAAAGGGGTCCGACATGCTCGGCCTGCTACACCTGCTACCCTCGTGCGCTTCCGATGAGAGGTGTCTCTGCCATTCCGACTTGGACTTTTCCGTCTGACAGGCGTTCGACATGCGGAAAGAGGTGCAGCAGCAGATGCAAGGGAACCTTGAGGACCCGAGCCTGCTGGGCCTTGCAGCCTTCAAAGGGGAACCTTCATCTTTAGGAAGCGTGAACCAGACTTTCCAAGGAGATGGGTCGAGGGCCTCGGGTCCACATGGGCCATTCGCCTTCGAGCCGAGGAAGATGGACGTTCTTCCTTCTTAACTTCAGGACTTGGGGGAATGGAATCCTTGATCTGAAGGATGCCCTACATCCTGAAGCCCCTGAAGCCCCTCAAGAAGAAACACGACCGACACCATCGGCGCTCGGAGCCCTGCATCTGCCTGAGGTTCAACGCGAGGTGCTCACGGTTTGGTGTTTGGGGGGCTTTGTGGATTTGGGCATTTCGTTAGGGTGCTGGAGCTTGGGGGTTGTAGGTTCCGAATGACAATGTTGGAGTCTCCCTGCAGTACATATGCCACCTACAGCCAGAAGGCCAAGCCCTCAACACTTGAACCCTGAATCCTGTTGATAGCCTATGGTGTCTACCTCCTTTCCAGCTTCAGTCTAGCATTTGTATAGAATCATATAGGATGCATTCGAGAAGCACTGTTGAACTTAACTAGAGGCACCAATGCCAAATACACAGCCCTAGCCCTAAGGGGGAAAGGCACGTAGGTTTGTCTGCTCTGACCTTGATCAGCGTTTACGGCCGGATGCAAACTTAAGTGGCCAGAGAAGTGTTCAACACCAGGGCTGGGGACATGAAGCACATGCCGTCGTCTTGTACCAGCGCAACTGATTCACAACGGAAGCCTCAACCCAGCCGAACTTGTCTTCGTGGCCCCAAGACCCTAAACCGAGAGAACTGGGAGCTCGCACATGTGGCGAAATGGTCGGAATCCGGGAGGACACCTTGGCGCGGCTGGAAACAAGTCCCCTGAACTCAAGTCTTCAGTGAGCTGAGGGCCTGACCCTAGCGCCCAGGGATCTTGAGGCTAATGGAAGTTGCAGACATTATGCGGGAGTTTTAGATGTGTGGGGGCTTGGCAGGGCTTGGATGGACCGCTGGGGTGCCCTACTGATCCTCCGTTCGAAAGTCCCCACAAAGTGAAGGATGGGGGTTTAGGGGTTAGGGTTTAGGGGTTAGGGGTTAGGGTTTAGGGTTTAGGGTTTAGGGTTTACGGTTGAGGGGTTAGCGGCGCGGGCTTCTATTCAGCCCTACTCTGGATCAAGCAGCAAGGCAGGGGTCGTTGTGCTTCTTGTGGGGCTGCGGACCCACAAAGTCCGAGGTTCCAACAGGCTCCAAAAGATCCTCGACCCGAAGCCCGCAACCCAGAAGCGTCTGAAAAAGCTTCAAATCCTGGGCTCGGTGCCTCTGATGTGAGGGTCTTCGTTCCCACTTCTGTGGGAAGGGGGATCTCCGTAAACTCGTCTCCTCGCCGGGCGAAAGCGACATGAGAATGGCTCCCCACAAGCCAACCAAGGCGCCCCGAACGAATCCCGTGATTCGAGCTTTTGGGGAGGAGCTGGGAAGTTCTTTGGGGCGCTTCGCTGGTGTTCTGTCTTCGAGGTAGAAATACAAGAAACTGCAAGTCCCGCTTAGGCTGTCATTCCAAAAAAAGCCTCCCATAAGGCCTGGGCCGCCTTTCCCCTGAAGGCACCAGACAAACAAGACCGTAGAGGCAGTAGCCGCAAACGCCCAATATTGCTTCACATCAGCAGCCCCTGAACACATCCAAACCTGTCGCAAGTGGAAACCCGTAGGGCTGAACACACAACGAAACCCCGTAACAGGCTCTAGGACCACTGTAGGACCACTGTAGGAGAACTGTAGGACCACTGTAGGACCACTGTAGGAACACTGTAGGACTACTTTGGACGTGCGGGCCTCGAGCCTCCAAACCTGAGACCCTGATTCAGTGCTGAGTGCCCAGCTCGTCCGCTGGGTGAGAGGAGTCTCAGCCTCAGGTTGGATCCAGCTCTTTCTGGCTTGGTTTGAGGCGCGGATTTCTGTATTGGGCTGAGCCAGTTGAGTTGCTTTGCATGATGAAGTTTCGGTACTTCTGATTTGTGTTGGATCCGACGTTTGCTGGCGAAATAAGGAGCGGTTTCACACCAATCCTGTGCCGAACAAGAAGCTGACATGAAACATGACATGTGCCTGTTTAGGGCAATGCCAGGCTGTGAATCCATGGCAGTGTCTTGCGCCATTCTCATCACTGAACTTGCATGTGGCATGCATATGCTTGCTTAGAATTTCCGTGGGGGGCGGAGCAGTCTGATTCTGTTGGGGCCTTGGGGTGGGGTTGGCAGGCACCTGCTGGCCTCGGGGCGCACAAAAAAGGGGACGAAAAGCGTTTTTGCGTGGCCGCCCGGCCTCGGCGCCACTCTGCTCTGCAGGTACGTGCGCCAGTCAAACCCACTCAGAGAGGGACAACTTGCGGCATCATCGGCAAAAGTGTTTGACGCGTTGTGGGCTACCAGCATTCAACCCCCGCCGCCATCTGGTTTGAAAAATCATGCACCGAGTTTAGGCATGCGAGGCCATCCAAAACCCGGTAGCCTCGAGAAGCTAAATTGTTCGGAAAAGGCGAAGTCCTGGAGACCCAAACAAAGCCCAGGCTCAGCAAGGCACCTCACCTTAAGAGGTGGGAAGAAATTCCGGTAGCTTGAGCATTACAGACTTCGGCGAGAAAACTGAATCCTTGCCAAGGCACACCATACATTGGTGTTTCGTGGAAGAGGTCGTCCTGCGCTTCTCTTCAAGGCTTTACGAACCGCAAGCGTGCCTTCTCCGAAGCAACCTCAGTCCTCAGTCCTCAGTGCTGTGAGAGGACTCTGACGCGTGCTACCGTCAAGCCTACATCATGAAACCTTCACTCTTCTTAGTCAATCAGACAAGATATGGGTGACCCAATGTTGTGACATGACTACTGGCAACTCATGCAGCATTGGCGGCACAGGGTTTGCAGAAATCTTGCAGATGTCTGCGTTTTCTGTGGCTTAGCGGAGTTTAGGCGGGCCCCCCGGGGCTTCAGGAGCTTGGGTGGGGGGGGGGGGGGGGTTCCTGCGACTTCCAAGGGCCTGGTATGACTGCGAAAAAGCACACTGTACCTTTAAGACTTGCCTCAAGAACCCAACAACCCGCGTTTTTTAGTAGATTCTTAGTGTAAATCCCTTATAGGATTCTTGGGAACCCTAACACAAACTAGGCTTTGGGTTCTTAAGGTAGTCACTGTACCCAGCAAAGCACCCACTTCCCCATAGAAACCTGATGGCCACCCGGAGTCCTCCTGCGGCTGCTTGCCATAGCCTGTGAGGTGCGAAAACATGGCATGACTTCCGAAGTTCTTGGGGTGTAAGGAGGGTTTGTTTAGGGTTTAGGGCTCAGGGTTTAGGGTTTAGGGTTTGAGGTTTGGGGGAGTGTGGGAATCCAGCACTCGGGTTTGAGTGTTCTGGGAAGTCAGGGTTCAGGACATTTGGGCGTCGGGCTTGGGGTGTGAAGCGTTTGAGGTTCGAGAGAGTATTTGAGGTCAGAAGCCGAACGAACTGAACTGAAAGTTGCGACTGACTTGGTCGTCGTTCTCATCCCAAACCCGCAAATCCAACTGCCGAAGTCCTGAAAACTGTCCTCGAAACGTCAAACATCTCCACCCCAAATCTCCCACCGTATCCTAAACCATCATACGCCTGGCGGAAGCAGCAGATCCTCTGTGTGCACCTCCTGGGAATAGGCCGCTGAAGAGAAACGTGCCTGCCAAAACATGCACAGCCACAGCTGATCAGCTCATCCGCTACTCTGGCTTGGGACACCTTTGGGATGCCGCGGAGCTTGCGGAGCCGGGAGCCCAGTAAATGCTGGGCAGATGGTTAGTGTGGGAATTGCTGGGCATCTCCCATATTGCAATCCAACTTTTAAGTAGAACAAGGAAGTGACAAGGAAAGGGAAAAAGGGAAAGTCTAATCACGACCCCGCAGGCCGGTGTCGTTGTCTTCATGTCTTCGCTTGAGAGATCCAGGCGATTAGGGGCATGGGGCCAGTTCAGCAGCTTGCGTCTTGATAGCCTTGTGGCTTGGCTTGTAAACGTAAACGAACAGTTCTGACAAACAACCGGGTTCTTCCTTGTTCTGCTCAGCGGAGTAGCGGAATCCGAGGACAAAGAGTTGGGGCGCTGTTCAGGGCGTGATGGGTGAAAGGTCCAAGGATTGAGCTTAGAGAGTTCGGGTTTGGGATGTCAGGTTTCCTGTTTGGATTTGATAGGGGGGTGTCAGGACTGCGGGCTGCATTTTGGAAATTACGGCCTGTGGCATGAAGTTAACTTGTTGCATGGGTGATTCGAGACACTTTGATCATCTGACACAAACCATGCGCCATAAATTACTGACATCGAACGTACCGATGTCACGCCTTTGTTCTCCAACACCTTGAACCCCAAGCCTCCAACTGAACCTTAAAGTCTATCCCTGCAGGCTATTTGCTCCCTCAGTAGCGCTCAACACTCACCAACCCCAAACCCTAGACCCTAGATCCTAAACCCTAAACCCTAAACCCTAAACCATAAACCCTAAACCCTAAACACAACCCTAAACCCTAAACCCTAAACCCTAAACCCTAAACCCTAAACCCTAAACCCTAAACCCTAAACCCTAAACCCTAAACCCGAAACCCTAACCCTAAACCCTAAACACAACCCTAAACCCTATACCCTAAACCCTGAACCCTAAACCCTAAACCCTAAACCAAACCGAGGCGCCGTGAGCACAGGCTCGTTGAAGGCACCGTAAGTCGCCGACTCACCCTGTCCGGGCCATGGTCTCTCTTTGATCCGAGGGTTTAGGGTTTAGGGTTTGGGGTTTAGGGTTTAGGGTTTAGGGTTTAGGGTTTGGGGTTTAGGGTTTAGGGTTTAAGGTTTAGGGTTTAGGGTTTAGGTTTAGGGTTTCTTCAAAGCTCCGGGCCGGGCTTTGAAAGCCTTATAGGTTGTGGATGCTGGCAGCTGGTTGGATGCGGTTTCGAGGATTTGGGACTGGCCTTCAACAACTTTTGGAGGGTATTTGTTACTACTTGCTTTAGAACCCCAAAAGAATATTTTTAAAAAAAACAATAATCCCTATATTCGTCATTTTTGTAACATGTTGGGGCCTGGAGTCCTAGAGGTTACTAGCAGGTTTCGTGAATATTGCTCGCCATGGCATGGCCCAAGGCAACAAGCACTATCAAGCACCTGGACTCTGGAAAGCCCTATGTCCCTTCCGAAGCTCCATTTGACCGTTGTGCAGCTGCCACCCGTCCCACACCGCGCCAAGAGCATAAGGCATGCGCTCTTTGGAGTTGCCCTCTGACCCGGCCACTGGTGTGCAGACATCGAGTGCGGCAAATCCTTGTGATTCGGGCCTCTTGGCTTCTTTTTCCGCGGAAGACTTCACTCCGTCCGCTGTTCCATTTTGGCGGCATTCGCGAGGTTTTGAACAACAAGTGTGTCACACGCTCCGGTGTGAGTGATAAACTTCCACACAAGATCAACAAGATCATGCCCCATGTCCCACTAAGGTCCTGCTGCCTTCAGGTTGAAGAGCCCCTTGCTGCCAAGTCCAAACTGCAAAGCATCCGAAACGACCTTAGCCTCCGTAGCCTTCCCTTCCCGGGCCTGGGGAGGCTGGACTGGAAGCTGACCCTGCGCCACAGTTTTGGGTTGTTGTTTGGTTTTCTTGCAGGCCTAGGGGAAAGATGAAATGTTTAGACACCGTATGGATGTAAGTCTGGAAGAGTTTGCTTTTGGAGTAGGAACCAGGATTTAGGGTTGAAAGTGTTGGCCCTGAACCCGAAATCCTACATTCTGAACCAAACTGATCCCACCCCTGCTGCGAAACTACAAACTGTGGGACCAAGCTGGATGTGGTGTTGTTTAGAGACGTATCCCTGAAAGCAGCGAAGCCCAAGTGTAAGTCCCTACCCATGTGTATGCGACCCAGGAAGTGAAGCAGCTATTCCTTGCGCCGCCAAGGGCAGTAACCAAAAGTCTTTCGACAAAGGCCGTGCAAAAGTTTAAGGGGCTGTGAAGACTTCATGCTCATGTCACATCCAGGACATGCAAAGCACTCCGCAAACCCCACCAAGCCCTTACAAGACCTTCCAAACCGTCCCACCCCACCCCCCCCCCCCCCCCCCCCCCCCCCCCCCCCCCCCACAAAAAAAAAAAACTTAGCTGAACATCTTTCAACCCCCTATACATCTCCAACCCGACAAAAGCCAAAATCTCGAACCACCGAACACCAGCACCACGCAAACAATGCAAACCTACACACCGAAGCCTGCAAAACCCCTAGATATCTCCCCCCACCCCCCCTTCCCCAATATAAAACCAGAAAATAAATACACCTTGCCCCTAAACACACACAACCGCAGGGATCTTAAGCTGCAGTGTGAGGAAGGGAGCGCTTTGCTGCTGTGTCCATGCTGGTTCAGAGCTTCTGGTCCGATGGAACAAGTTTCGAGTCAGGGTTAAACCAACACGCCCAAACCTTTGCCGTGTACTATAGGGGGCTTAATAATTAAAAGAAGGTTTTGGGGTTATTACAATATATTTCTAAGGACCATAAGGGAATAATATTCGCAATTATTCGTCAGACCATCTCGTTTATGTGATGGGTTCCGGAAAATTGAAGAGCTACCTGGTAAAGGTTTGTAAAGCTGGCGATGTGCGCCGGTGGGTTCCGAAGCCCCGTTTCATTGTAAACGGGGGTTCCAAACTCACGTACAAGGTTCTCGGTTGCAGGTTCACAGTTGGCGGGCGCCATTTGCCTTCAGCTGCACAAGCCAAATCTCATGTGCCTGTATAAGACGCAGCTTGTAAGGCTACCCGGTAAAGGCTTCACGGTTGACGGGGCCTGCTGGCAGTGGGCCTCATCTCCAAGTTTCGCGGGTAGCGGGTGGCTGCACAAGACCCATCTCACTAGTCTGCAGAAGGGGCTCGGAGCTTTGCAGGGCGAATATAGAAGGCCTGTGAGACGGCAACTGCCCGCTGGGTCTGGCCAGCGCTGGCCAACATTCCGGGACAATCGCCGGTCTGTGACTCGCCGGCTTCTCAAGAGCATTCTGCTTGAACCGCTCTGAGCTTCTATCGAGGCCACCTGCCGGTACTGTCAACGACCTGAGCTTTCCCTGCCAGCTTGTTTGGACATTCCAGCTCCGGCCGAAGAACCACTGTCCTGCCTTCAGCCTCCGAAACCTGCTTACAGAGAGAGGCCGCTGGCTGTCTGCCTCTGGTCCTGAATGCGTTTTGTTGGACCTGCATATGGCGCTGCTGTCCTGCGCTTCGCGTCAGATAAGGTAGGCATGCGGGCCCAACCCCGACTTGTCGGGTCGGCACGGTGGCCCGCCTTAGCCTACCTGGCCTGCTTCTTAAGGCAACATTTCGGCACAGTTGCCCGTCGCCTGGCATGCTCATTCAGGCAACGGTACAGATGCCTGCCGATGCCTGCTAATTCAGCTCACATTCCGTCACAGTTGCCAGCCTTTTGTCCTGAATGTTGCACTGTCTTGCTTGCTGTCCTGAGCACGTCGCGTCACATGACGCGTGTCACTGCGTCCTTAACATCTAACAACTCCACTTGTCGGGTGAGCAAAGACTGTACTGAGTGTTGGGATATCGGAGTTGGGATTACTCTGGATTCGCTTCGGAGGCAGGGCCCGGGCGAGGAGAATAGCTGCGTTGAAACCTAACAGATCCCACACCGAGTGGGGGAACAATCAAGTGAAACTAGTTTGAGACACCTGAGTTCACTATGACGACCCCAGATACTTCGGCGGGGTACCTCACCGACCGGAATCGATGGCGAGTAGCCGTAGTCACCTCTGCACGTCAGTGTTTGGGGGCGAGGCTTCAGAGGTTAGGATCATGGTTGGGTTGCAGGTTTAGGGTGGCTTGAGCTTCAGAACTTTCAGGGGTTGGGTTGGGGCGGCGGGGCTTGAGCCCTGAGTTTGGAGGGCCTTGAGAAGTAGCGGCAGGAGATGAAATACCCGCTACTTGTGGGAGCAACTGGCCAGCTGAGAAGTACCAATACCTTCATGGACTCGCTGCAGACACTAAACCCTAAACCCTAAACTTTAAACCTCCAGAAGAGTCCATGCTGCCTCCGCCGCAGATTAAACAGATGAAATTCGCAACAAGCAGAGTTGTGGCACGAATTGCGTTAAACCTTGTGGACATGACGTTTACGTAGAAGTCTATTGTCGCAGTCGAGAATCCTATGCATCCATGAGCATGGGCATGGGCTTGGGTATTTATCGGAGGTAGCCAAGCCCAGAGGTTCAGGCTCTTTACCAGATTCTCTCAAGATGAGAATGTTGTTTTTGTTTTGGATATATGCATTGCTTCATTCTTGCCCCAACTCCACATGCCAAAAGGATCTTCTCACATTGACGAAGCCCTGCACTCAAGGCCTGGAAACACAAAAACCCCAGCTTTGAAAGCGGCTTTTGGGCTTTGGGTTTTAGGGTGTCGCCCCAAGCTCGTGACTCAGGTGGTCGCGAGGCGGAGGCATCGCCGGCACCTCAGGGTTCGAAGAGGTTGGGCTTGCGGCTTTTGAGTCGGGGGTTTTGCGACTTAGGATTGCGGCTGCAGAAGAAAGGACAACGAGGGCTGTGCAGGGCTCACCAAACCCCAAAACAACCAACACGGTGTACAGCTTCGCGTACTTTACAAAGCCACCCAGCCAGCCTCCTCCCGCACTGACGTGGGCGAAGGAACTTCGGTGCCCGCGTCTGAGTAGGCGGGCGTGCCCTGGTTGAGGGTCTGGCCAGCTAGGTTTCAGTGTTCCCTGGGTACGGATCGGGTCATCTAGGTTTGAGTATTAAGGAAGCCTTTTTCCGATGGCCTTCGGGCAGCAGGCATGTAGAACCTCGTGTGCAGGACTTTGAGTTGAGGAGAAGAGGACGGCGTCGGTTTACACTGCTCGTATGGACGGAGAATTGACAAGTTTGCGAGGTTTACGAGTACTAAGCAGGTGCTTTTATTGCTGCGACACGTCGCTGCCATCCTCCTTCCGTTCGGCCCCTGGAATTCCCGGTGGCATGCAGGCATGCTCCCTGCTAACAATGCAGGTCCACGGCATTCTTCCGTGGTCACAGATGCATTGGGTACGCTGCCCAGCACCTCCAGACTCCAAAGAAACTCCGCGCCTTCCTACCGCAGCAGAAATCCCAAAAACCAGCGTAAAAGCTTTCAGGAAGCCCAGAATATGGGAAAGGTCCCCCGAACGTGAAGACCCAGGTACAACGGAGCTGGAGCCTGCAGCTTCTGAGAAGTCGGAGTTGCCTTTCAGAGGGGGGAGAAGGGGGGGGGCAGGGGAGGGAGGGCGGGAGGTCAATCTAGGCTTCCGGATGCGGCTTCCAGTTCTCGGGGGCTTTTGGGAGCGTGCGAGGTTCAGGGAGGCGAAAGACGTTGAAGAATGCAGAGACCGACGCCATGGAGTTCGGAAGTTTGGGATTTTGAAAGCTCGAACAGGAATTTCGAATTCAAAAGTTTGAGGCGAGGCCTGCAGTTTGAGGCGAGGCCTGCAGTGATTCCCCGGACCCCGCACGCGAGACCTCCAAAGTCTTGAAACCTCAGAGAACCACTGACTCGCCAAGCACCAGAGACGTCCATGCGTTGGTATGGAAACTGAAAGTTCGAAGACTCTTAGATCAACCACACGTGCATAAAAGCAAACACGGCGGGACCGGCTTTCGAGCTCGAGAGTTTCAAGGCTGTTGCGTGTGGAGTTCGAGCATTTCTCGAGTTCGAAGAATGGTCGAGGGTCTGGACTTCGAGAAGGTCAGGAGTTTGAAAGCTTGAGAGCCTGTGAGTGAAAAAGCTTGAAGCTTCAAACTTTGTAGCTTAAGGTCGCTCGAGCTCAAAAAAAGTCAGATACTTTGAGCGTTTTGGAGATTCACAGTTTGAAAGCTCGAGCGGCACGAGTCCGAAAGTCTAAAAATTTGACAGCAGTCTGAAAGAAACGATTTTGAGAGCATCGCGAAGCTCACTTTGCACACGAATGCTGGCGTTTCTATGAGGGGAGGGGGGTCCCCTGCCAAAAGTAGAGGGCCCCTGTTTGTTGGCGAAAACGCTGAAGTTTGTGATTCACCTCTGAAAAGTCACTCGCTTCGCGCTTCGCGATTCGGCCGCGGAGCATCCCGGCGCTGATTCAATCCTGTCAAACCCCCATGCACATGTCGCGGGGTGTTTGGGAGGTTCAGGAGCTAACCTCCACCACACTTCAGCACACTTGACAACCCTCAAGCTCTAAATCCTCTCCTACGCAAGGACCACCCAAATCAACACCCCAAACCCAAAACCCTACCCTCAAAACTCCATGCAGCGTCTTAAACTTAGATGCCCGCTCCTGGAGCCTGCGCCCTAAGGCCCTGAATCCCCTGATGCATCCTGAAAACAGGTTCCCACGCACTTCTGCGGGGGTTTCTGGCTGGTGGCCTTGCTCGGCGCAGCGGCTTCCTCCTCGAGGTGTCGGGCGAAGGGTCTTCGGTTTTTTTTCAATCAGCTTTGCGGGAAGCACTGGAGGCGTAGAAACCCGGGTTTGGGAGCTTAGGAGCTGAGAATTCAGAATCTCTGGTGTTGAGCGTTCGGGAGTGAAGGTGACAGGCTCTAGCTTAGCTTGCTGCAGCTTGGGAGAGTTGCTTGGAGCCAAGATCCACACACACTCAAGCTCTGCCTCTGCTGCACGCCTTTGAGGGTTTCAAGCTGTGTGACAGGTGAGATGAAACCGTTTCCTAGCAGGTCCACGGCACCAATGCGGCAGACGATTTTCTAAGCATACTTGAGCCCCAAGAGTGAAAGGGTGAGGGCCCTGGAAAGCTCAGACGTATTTCGAACAGCCTTTCCCTCACCCTTCCTCAAGGCCCCCCCGCCCCCGAGCCTCTCCACTACGACCAAGGACTCTGCCTCCTACTGCTGTCTAAGCCCCCAAGAGGTATGACGTCCGAGGCCCCGATAACCTGTCGAGCGGACTCCCCCCGGCTTAAGACTTGCTCCGATGCGGATGTGGGGCTGAAGAGTTCAGAGGGCTCAGAGGATGGGCTTAAGACTTAATAATAATAATGATAATAGCAATAACAATAGTAATAACAACAATAAGAATAATATTAATCATAATAATAACAAATAATAATAATTAATAATAATAATATTTAATAATAATAATTAATAATAATGATGATGATGATATAATCATAGGTTTGCTTTTTTGGGGGGGGGGGGGGTGCTGTTGCCTGGCCTGCTCTTTCGCTGCTGCCTCTGCGGCCTTGTCGATCTTGGACCTGGGATGTCTCCAGGTCTGTTGGAGGGTTTAGGGTTTAGGGTTTAGGGTTTAGGGTTTAGGGTTTCGGGTTTAGGGTTTAGGGTTTAGGGTTTAGGGTTTAGGGTTTAGGGTTTAGGGTTTAGGGTTTAGGGTTTAGGGGTTGTACTGAGTTTAGACAAATGCTTCTGGCGGAAGAGAGTTCAGTCTGTTAGGCGGCCAAAGGTACCTGGTGCTTTAGGCTTTGGGGTTTCAGGGTCCGGGAGCTTCGAAGAAGCTGCCGGAACCCTACTCCTAAAGCGTGTTGAACCCGAACCTCGAAGGCTTGGGGCTCAGATGCGCGAGCTTTCCCTGACAAAGCTTGCTCTTCTCAGCCAAACCCTCTGCAAGTATTCCAAGGGCAAGGAGGCTCGAAGGTGGTTGGCATCAAGCTTCCCAAAAAGGCAGTTTAGGCCATGGTGCTTCAGACTTCGCGCTTTTTGGACTACCCAAATCATAGGCACCCAAACTGTCACACCCAGGGTCGCGGCACCAGGAGATGAATGATCTTCGGCCTGGGCACTCGGCGTGGGTGGGCGGCCGGTGTGCCGTGGATTGGAAGAGTTTGGGCGAAGTTTGGGCGACTTAGCCCAGAGACCCAAACCCTGAAGCCCTCAACCCTGGACCTAAATTGCGGAAGCGGCAAGCCCTCTGAAAAGGTTCCCTTGCAGACTTGAACCCTATCAGAGGGTGAGCCCTACAACCACAAAACCCGTAGCCAAAGATCTGTAAAGTGCACACCCTGAAACTTCAAAAAAAAAATCCCAGGATTTGAAACCACAGAAACCCTGAACCCTAAACCTAAACCCTAAACCCCAGAAACCCACACTTCAAGGGCGCGGACATCTCCCTGGAGAACCAGGCGTTCTCCTTCCAGAAAGGGACCTAGGCCCCAGGCGTCCGGGGTCTCAGTCAATGCTTCTACCTTTTTGGGGGTATTCAAGGATTAGTCTTTAGGAGTATGAAAGTTGAGAATATGATATTTATGGATATTCTTTAAGCTTTGGGCTCGACCCCTTCCAGTGGTGAAGCTGTAGTCAACCGAACGTCGAGGGAACGCCATGTTTGCTGTTCCGCATCTTTCCCACGAATATGATTCTGGGGAACCGCGTGATTTGATGAATCATGGCGCCACACATCAGGGAGACCTTGCCACTCCGCCAGCTTGTCCAGTCGGAATGACGGATACTACTTTCACTTGGGGGCTTCAGCTTCTTCAACGCATAGCCTCAGCCAATTACGAGATTGTGCCGCCAGTGGTGTCTTCAGAGCTGGTGAAGGGTTTTCCAGCCGTTCACTTGTTGCCGCCAGTCCCGTGGTCCTTTCGCTGCTTGGGCATTTTGCTGCCTTTTGTGCACCAGAATCATTGGACTGTGTTGGTCTTGCAAGTTGAGTCAGCAGGTCTTCAGGCCACGTGCTTTGATGGCATTCCGCATCGCAACGCCATGGCCGCATCGCAGCTTGCCAATCTGATCGGGAGAACATGGGGCATGCCATGCTTGTCCTTTGCTGAAGTGACGCTTGGGACGCAAAAGGTGGCCCACACATGTGGCCAAATCGCCTTGGCTCACTGCGCGATCCTGTTGCGCCCGTTATCGGCTTCCTTCGAACAGTTCTTTCGATGGGCTGACCAGCTCGCGCAATCCGTGCCGTTCTTGCCGTATGCTGTCTCTGGTGCAGGAGGGCTCTTTGAGAGCCAGAGTCGGCAGTTGTCTGACACCCTTTTGTCCAAGGGCGTTCCCTCAGAGAACATCGCTGCCCGCATCCATGCGGCTTGTTCCAAGGTTGGCGTGGTGCCCATTGCCACCGCGCTGGCGTCAAAGCACCCGTGGGCTGCACTAAAGGCAGCCGCTGGCAAGCCTGGAAGTGCTTTCAGATGGGTTTCAACTGATGAACTCCAGGCTCAAATTGATGCTAAGGCTTCAGCCAAATTCGGCACGACTGTGCCAAATGGGAAAAGCAAGAAAGCGAAGGCCAAAGGTGTCAAGAAGTCAGGTTCCCCCTTGCTCATTGACCCTTCCACGTTGCAGATGAGCCCGGACAGCTTCTCTTCCAACGATGGACAGCCACTTTGCCAGTTAGCTATGGACGAGGTGCAGCCCATGGCACGGGGCATTTGCTTTTGCACTCCAGCTGAGGTTGCCCCTTTCCTGAACAACTTTAAGTCCATCAGTGTTGATGCCCTAGGCCTCTTGACCACCGCAGCTCTACCAGCTGAAGCGGTCGGTGCTGCGCCTGTCACTGCCCTTCGCTATCCGGCCATTTATGGTCCCACTCAGGAGGCCGTACTGATTTCAGGCAGCCTGGTCCAGCTGGGTGACGCCTCCGTGCAATTGACCACTCATGACATTGCTGAAGTAGAGCAACTTGACACGGTGGTGATCAAACTCTCGCTTTATCGTGACCAGTGCTCCATTGGGTGGGAAAGGATTTGTGAAGCGCCCATCCGCGCGCTGCTACAGCAAGTGCCTGAATTGAGCCTTTGTCAGGTTGCGGGCTGCAAGCAGGACTCGGGTTGTTCAAGATTCCACCCAGCAGTTGAAGAGCAGGTTGACCACCTCCTGCTTGACATTTGGGGGCGACAGTTTCAGAAACTGCGGTGCCCCATCTCCATAAGATAACTTACCCAGACCTCTTCTTCGAACCTCGGGCGGCTGATGGATCCGGCCCACATGCCGGCTACGCCGTCGTTTGGCTCCCGGGGGCCACGGCCGAAGAGGCGCGACACGCGCTTCGCACTTGTGACAAAGCCATTGCCTTGACGCGACTTGGAAGTAGGTTTGGCGTGAGGGTCAAAGAAACAGACGAAGAGATTGCCTTCAACATGCTTCGTCCTGCGCACCCATTTGTCAAAGTCCGCATCTCCGCGAAATACAAGCTTCATCCACTGCCGTTTGGTTGTCAACGACAAGCCCTACTCAAGATCCTGCAACACTGGCAGTGGTCTGCTAAGCCACTTCAGCCAGACAAAGGAACTGCAGAAGGCGCTTCTTGGATCGTTGGTGCCTCTTCTGAGCCGCCTGCCTTGGCCCTACCGCTCGGCGAAAGCCATGTCATTGTGACGAAAGTCCAGGACCTTGGCAATGCCAAGTCCAAGCCCCCTGCCCTGTACGCCTCCTCACGTACCATCAAACACATCAGGTACGATGATGGACCAACAGACCCTGCCATTGACCCCTGGAGCGATGGCCAAGATCCATGGGCCGAGGCTCGCCAACAGTTTGCTCCTCCTCCGGGGCTTTCGCTTGTTAAGAGTTCCCAGCCCTCGCCTGGCCCGTCCAAACTTGAACAACTCGGCTCCGAACTCAAACAGGATCTCAGAAGCCTCATGCAGACCGAGCTTGCGTCCAGGTCGGCAGGTCAGGACTCAGTCAGTTCGGCGCAGGAGGCTAGACTTGAAAAGCTTGAGGTTGGTATGAAAGAACTCCAGGAGCAAAACCGTAAATTTGAAGGCTGGTTTGCCACTTTTGGCAATCGTGTGTCTGAGCAAGCCACTACCATTCAAGGAGTCCAGCACACGCTGCAAAGCCAAAGCCAAGACATCCACAGGCTGCGCTCAGACGTCGAGATGACGGTCGGCAATGCGGTTGGCCAGTTGCAGGCTGATATGACTCAACAGTTGTCTGCGCAGCTGGCAGGCCAGCTTGAACAAATTCAGGCCTTGTTCGCAGACAAGAAACCTCGCACGTCTTGACTAGGTCTCCCAGGCCGTCGCTTCGCCGTCAGCGCCGGGCCTGTTTGCAAGTTGCCCACCTTTTTCGGCTTACTCCTACAGCTGTTTCTCCTGTTGCCGGTTGCTTGTGGTTTGCAGCATCAGACCGGCGATCGTTCTTCGTCTGTTCTGGGTTCCGCAGTTGAGCCCACTGGAAGTGTGATAGATGGGCAGTCGACTGCCTTCCTCTTCGAGGCTCTTCAGCCACTCCTGGGTGCAACAACTCGATTCGGTGAGGCTGACAATCCTGGTCCTGAGTCGCCGCTTCTGACGATTGGAGTTTCCAATCCTTCAGGCCTTCGGGGGAAGGAGGCCATACTGTTGGAATGCGGCTCGGGCATTCATTGTGTGTCAGAAACACAGCTTTCACAAATCACGCAGCGTTCTTCTAGTGCTGCTCTTCGCTCTCTTGGCAAACAGCAGAATCGCCATGTGCGCACATGTTACGGCGCGCCCGCGCCCTTACGAACTGGCTCCGCTTGGGCTGGCTCTTGGACCGGCGTTGCGCAAGTTACGGATTTCCCATCCAGGACCTTGCAAATACCATGGCCTTCAGGCGCATGGTACACTGGACGCATCATGCTGGCGCAACACCAGGTCGTTGACCTTCCGGTACTTGTTGCCACTGTGTATGGCTTCCCATCTGGGCCAACATATCCAGATGCCAAACCTCGGACCGAGTCCCTGCTTGCTTGCCTGACCAAGGAGCTTGTTCATGGTCGCTCTGGCTTCAGGGTAATTGCGGGTGATTTCAATCAGGACGAGAATGCTTTAGAGCAAATCCAGGTCTGGAGAAGCCTAGGTTGGGTTGAGATTCAAACCCTAGCTGCTTCGCGGTGGGGTCATCTTGAAGTGAACACTTGCAAAAACGCTACCAAGCGTGACATGATCTATGTCTCCCCTGAAGCGGCAGCGTTTGCGTCAGCTGTGCAGATCACACAGGTCTTCGCAGACCATGATACAGTTGTCGCCTCTTTCAGTGTTCCTGACTCGGCAGGCTATGAGTTGCGCTGGCCACTGCCAGCAGAACTTCCGTGGGAAGACATTGATATCACAGGCTGGCGCCAGGCCCCATTCCCACCAGTCCAGAAGAGCAATAATTCCACGGTGTGGATGCAAACATTTGCCCGTACATATGAATCAAGCCTGAATGGCTTCGTTGAAGGTCGCCCCGGCCGACAGGTGCCCTCAGCATGCCGCGGACGGTCCAAACGCACTAAGCCTGACTGCCGGACTGCCACTTCTGCGCTGGTTCGAGCAAGTCGTCCGGGGGAAGAGGTGCTGTGTCATGATTTCATCAGCCAAGAGCTCAAGCGATGGTTCGCGCAACTGCGCAGACTTCAAAGTTTGTGTCACGCACTACAGGCCAACAGCCAAACTCCAGGGGCACTGGAGTATAGAGCTTCGTTGTGGAGAGCAATTTCCTCCGCCAAAGGGTTCCAACACGGCTTCTGCGCCTGGTGGATGCGCCGGCCGACTCAGTTGCAAGGTAGCCCTCCGAGCATTCCCCTAGGTCTCCCGGGGCTAGACACGGCCTCTGCAATTTTTCAAGACTTTCGGGAAAACTTTCGCCGTTTTGAATCCTGGAGCATCGGCAAGCGGGCACAAGTTCTGGACGCGAAGTACCAGCAATCCCTAGAACTGCTCTACAAGGACCTACATAAACCCGCTGCCCCTCAGGTCGACACTCTTGTAATCCATCGTGAGTACGCCATTTTGGCGTTTGAGCCAGAAACCAGACAGGTGCATGTGGATCCTCCTTTGGACCTTCGTGGTTCCTCTACCTGGCAAGTTGATGGCCACGTGTTACGGCTTGAACGGGTCACTGATGAAGTTTGCACCTTGTCTGGTGAATGTCCACTGCATGAGGATTCCGAGCTTTTGCAGGCCCAAACTTTGGCAGATGTCTCGGATATTCATGATGAATTCGTTTCTCTATGGGCCCCAAGATGGCAGAAACATGCTAGTTGTAGTGAAGCGGATTGGCGTCGGGTCCTAGCTTTTGCTGAGGCCTTCCTGCCAAGGTCCCCCTTCAACCTTCCACGCATTTCAGTAGCACAGTGGCAACGCAGGATTCGAAAGTTCTCTTCTCGTGCGGCGCGCGGCCCCGACGGCTGGGCGCGAGCGGATCTTTTGAACATGCCCACTGCGGCAGTTGAGCAGCTTCTAGACATGTTGCACTTGATCGAGGCAGGCAAGGCGGCATGGCCGCAACAGATCCTCGTTGGCTTTGTTCTGTCTTTGGTGAAGCCAAATGGTTGCACTGATGCCCAAGGCTACCGTCCAATATGTCTGATCAGCATGATTTACCGTGCTTGGGCAGGGTTGCGGGCAAAACAGACTCTTCTGGCGCTGTCCAACCTTGTTGATCCAGACTCCCTTGGATTCCTTCCGAATCGCGAGGCCACGGAGCTGTGGTTCATTCTGCAGAGCCAGATTGAGCTCAGCCTTCAAGGTCAATCTCCTCTAGCAGGATTTAGTTCGGACATAGTTAAAGCCTTCAATAACTTACCTCGTTTTCCACTCCTGCGCATTGCCTCACGGATTGGCTTTCCGCCAAACCTGATCTCACCTTGGCGAGCTTTCCTTTCAGGCTTTTCCCGAAGGTTTAAGGTGAGGGACGCGCTGAGCCCAGGGGTCTCCAGCTCCTCTGGATTCCCAGAAGGCGACCCACTCAGTCCCATCGGCATGCTGCTTGCGAACATGGTGTTCCATGCATATATGCAGGCGCTTTGTCCAAGTGTGCGGGCTTTGAGCTACGCTGATAACTACTCCGGCATGGCTCCTGAGGCATTTTCTCTCGCCCGAGGCATCAACGCCATGGGCGCATGCTGCGACATGTTGGATTTGCAACTTGACTCCTCCAAGACATTTGTGTGGTCAACTGATCCTGAACAGCGTAAGGTTCTCAGGGCCATGAAACTTAACGTTGTGGAGCACGCCAGGGAGCTTGGCGGATTTTTGTCATTTTGTGCCGCCACGCGCAACGCGGCATTGGTTGCTCGCATACACGCGTTGCAGCCTCAGTGGCAGGCCTTGGGCCGCGCCAGGTCCCCTTTAGCGTCCAAGCTAGCGATCCTCCCCAACAAATTCTGGGCCTTTGCCTTGCATGGGATTGCGGGATGTCCTTTGGCATCTTCCCATTTGTCTGGCCTGCGTGCTTCTGCGGTCAAAGCGATTCGATCACACTCAGCTGGATCGAGCGCCCTCCTACGTTTGAGTCTTGTTCCATCATGCCTGGCTGACCCAGGTTTCTATCAGCTCAAGACCACTGTTGTCGATGTGCGCAGGGTCCTACTCAAACAGCCTGCGTTGTTGTTGGACTGGAAGGTTTTCCAGGATCGTTACGCTGGAGACGGTTACCAGGGTCCTTTCTCCAAGTTGGTGGTAGTGTTGGGGCAGGTGGGCTGGAGCATCCTTGAGCCTCCGCTTCTTCAGGACCATGAAGGCCTGGTTCACCATTTGTTGTCCATGCCCCAAGCCCTTTTGATCAGGCTTTTGGAGCATGCTTGGCTCCAATATGTCGCTTCGCAGCATGTGCACCGCAAGACCATGGTGGACTTGGACGGGCTCGAACCTTCCCTGCTTCACATTGACCACAGCCGCCTCACTCCTCGCGAGTCGTCACGTCTTGCCGCGATCCAGTCGGGGGCCTTCCTGTTTCCTGCCCAACATAGGAGGTTTGATTTGACGGTTTCAGGGTTGTGCAAGGAGTGCCAGGTTCCCGATGATGTCCAGCACAGGATTTGTGATTGTCCTCTGTATGCACAGGCAAGGCAGCGTTGTCAATCAGTTGTGGAACAGTGGGCAAATTTGCCAGTGTGTCTGACGCATCACCTCTTGGTTCCGCGCATGCCGGAGATGACTGCTTTCCGAGTCGCGCTCGGCAGCATCGCCGACACCACTGCGGAATTTTGGTCTTCCAGAACGACGCTGGGCCGGCAGAACATTTTCACGGATGGGACATGCACTCAACCCGCTATGGCAGATTGCGCGATTGCAGCGTGGAGCGTGGTGCATGCTGGCACGGGCGACGTCATTGCATGTGGGCCCTTACACGGGCAGCTCCAGACAACTCCTCGAGCAGAAATGACTGCCGCTATTGCCGCACTTCGCTGGATCATCAGTCGGCGAGTAACAGCAACACTTTGGATGGATGCCTACCACATCGCTTCCGGCATCAATGGTCTCATTCAAGGTGGGCATGTTTCGGCGCAAGCAGAAAATGGTGATCTGTGGCAAACGTTGTCCGCACTGGTGGAGCAGCTGGAGCCAGCGCAGGCACAGATCCAACATGTTCCCTCCCATCTTGATCCGCATCAGTGCACTGATGAATTTGAGATCTGGGTGTCTACGTGGAACCAGCATGCTGACACCGTGGCGGCCGTTGCAAACGCAAGCAGATCGTTGGAGTTCCTGCAGCTCCTTGAGGGCATTGGCGAGAAGTATGATCGCCAGGCCAACGTGATCCGTCAACTTCGTAGTATGTTCTTTGCTATCGCAGATGTACAGCAAACTTTGCGTCCGGAGGTTGAGCCTGTTGCACCAGATGTCGTCGAGATATCTTTGCCCCTGGTTGATGTACAGTTTAGGCTCTCGGATTTGACCCCGCTGGGGTGGAGGCAGTTGCTTGATAGTACCCCCTCCGCGCTCCCAGCTGGTTTTCTTAGGAGTGTCGCGGCTTTGCTTTTGGAGCAGGATGCCAACCATGATCAGGTTTGCCTTGTTTCGACTTTGGAGCTCACGGTTTGGATTGTCGGGGCTGGTGTTGCCTTTCCGGTCCAAGACCCGGTGAGCAACAGTTGGGTTGATCCTGCTTCCATCGTTTATAAGGAACCGCACCAGACTTTGGCTGTACAGGTGCGTCTGGTTCGCAAGGCGCTGCGGATCCTAGTTAAGCTTTTTCACGCAGAGTCCTGTTGGATTGGAGGCATCAACTTGACGGACCTGGGGGTTACTATGCCTTTTGATGGGTTGGGGCTTGGTGTGGATGTTGGGGTTTTCCAGGCATGCCGCCAACGGATTCAGGACTTTTGTTCACGACGCCCAATTCGGGCAAGCCGTGATTTAGCTCGGCCGCTTTGACGTTGACTCGGACTTCCAGGCATGGCGCACTGCACTGCGTCTCAGCTGTGCATGCGCTTCTCAGCTTCGTGTGATATGGATATTCTTTAGGAGTATGAACGTTGGGAATATGAGAGGATTCAGGGTGCTCGCGGTACGAGCGCTGCGCAGCGGGTGGGCTTACGACTCTTGCCCGGGCAAGGCGCTTGTTTCGGGTCTTTTTGCTTTGGCACGGAGAAGCCCCAAAAGAAAAACCTGAGCTCGTTGCTTGAGGCGTGCTAAATTGCTGCTTTGCTTTGCTGCTGTGTGTTTGCCAGTGGCTGCATCGCGCTTTGAGGCTTGAATTGCTTTGTGTTGCGAAAATGTAGCAGACCGTAGCAGGGACGTGCTTCTTACGCTTTTGGCCGTTGGATGGGTTTGCTTTGTTTGTTTTAAGGGTCTGCAAATTAAGCAAACCTTATTTACACTATTTCGTTCTTTTCTTTGCAGCTCGTTTAGGAAGTGTGCGGTGCTTTGCGGTTTGGCAGGAGGCTGCTTTAAGCAGCTTGCAGGGTGGCATTAATTTAATGCCTTGACTGCAACTACTGACGGGGAGGGAAGGGAGGGCTACAGCAAGTCTGAAATCTAGCAGCGGGCACTGGCAGCCGACAATGTTTCCCCCGATGTAAGTCACTTCACCATCTGCGACTGTCTCCACAACCTCCAGCTTCAGCAGACTCCGAAGCATTGTCAAAGAAACACCCCAACCATGAGTTGAGCAGTTTTCGCGGCAAACGTTCTTCGTTTGCAGAAGTCTTCGTGGGTTCTCTCAGCCATCGAAAGGAAGGCACCGTAGTCACAAGGAACATCCACTTCGGATCTAGATGAAATCCTCAAGCCAACCCGAAATTTGCGATGGCCCTTTCGCTCTCCCTAGTTGGAGGGGTTCCCAAAGATCTTGCTGCATCCGTCGCAGTTGTCGTTGAGCATAATGAGAAAAGCCGCACACAAAAGCCACCCGAAGAAAGCGCCATGAGCGTAAAGGAGCCGTTGCCCGGCTCAAAGCTGTGTAAACCTCGCCTCCGCTTGCGCAAACCCCATCTTAAGACTTGGAGCCCGAACCCACAAACTCCAAAGCCTGAACAGAAAGAGCCCCCGAAACCCTCAACCCTCAACCCTCAAGCCTCAACCCTAAACCCTAAACCTTCAACCCTAAACCCTAAACCCTAAACCCAGCCCTACACTGATGGCATTTCTGGGCCGGCGGCTAGCTTCTTGAGGAGGTATGTGGCCACCTCCACCCTGCCACGGCTTTACGGCTTTGATGAGCGCATTACTGTCGGAGCTTTTAGGGCCTGTAGGCGAGATCCTGACTTCTCCTAGCTTTTCAGCTCTGGTTCCCCAAGCCCTCCGAAGTCCTCGAAGCCTAGCCCCGGACCACCCAACACACACCAAAAAGCTAAAGCCCGACCTGAAGCGAGCCCAGAGCAGCGTGAGGCACATAGGTTTCGGGTTGAGAAATGCACTGTAATGCGAGAAAGTCTTTGGCCTTATGATGGCTTGGGCTTAGAGGCCATGGCCCTGGAACTAATGCACCTAGTGCGACTAAAAAGGTAACTGTAAAGGTCGGAAGATGCAACCCAAAGCGCCGCCCAGGCCCGGCCTGTTTGTGCTGCCTGAGCGCGCTGCAGAGCAGATGCCCCCAAAACCCTAATCCAAGCAACCAAAGGGTTTAGGGTTTAGGGTTTAGGGTTTGGGGTTTAGGGTTTAGGGTTTAGGGTTTAGGGTTTAGGGTTTAGGGTTTAGGGTTTAGGGTTTAGGGTGTAGGGTAAGCACATGACACCCTGCTAGGAGCCATTGAAACTGCACGTCTTCATAGACTGGCACCTCGGTAGTCCAACAGAGACCCTGGAAGCTCTCAGCCCCGAACTCCCCTAAATGGCATGCCACACTATCTTCCAGGATTGCAGAGAATACCGCTTGTGCGGCCAAAACGGTCACACCAGTAGCAACCCCGTGGGTTTTTGCATTGAAGCCTGAGGAGGGCTCTTCTTGACTGACTGGCTGGCAAACCCTGAGCGTAGACTCGTAAACTTTCTCTCACAAGCAGCTCGGGACGGCAAAACCTGTAGCCCACGCTTCCGAAAAGCAGATGTTGATGCGGCGAGATGCTGTATCTTCATAGCAATAGGAGAGGATAAACTTCAAAACACGGAAGCATTCCACTGATAAGCACAGG
The DNA here is from genome assembly GCA_905221605.1 of Symbiodinium natans. NCBI lineage: Eukaryota > Dinophyceae > Suessiales > Symbiodiniaceae > Symbiodinium > Symbiodinium natans. The sequence continues at coordinate 292,988 of CAJNDS010002427.1, forward strand.
AACATGTTGCAAGGGAGCAAGACGGGAGCATTGAGTGAGGACTGGGGTTCGGCTTGAGCAGCGGCACGGCACGATCCACTCGAAAAGACTGTCTTGGAAGGGACATGTGCTGGAATGAACCTGTGCTTATTGTTGGCCTAATCATATGGGAGCGTGGCGAGAGTGACTTCTTAGTCACGTTGTTGGTGGATCATATTGTGACGAACAACAGGTTCGAGTTGGCCCCAGGGGTAGCCATCATGTCGGGCCAGAATGGGCCCAACACACCGCCACACGCACACACGCATCACAAGAGCACGCATGAAATGCAGAAAGAACACACGCACCCGCACATTGACCTGCCCCGCCATGAGCAGCCATGCGCAGCCATGCGCACCCATGCGCACCCATGCGCAGGCACCCACGCGAACCAATAGCGATGGAGTCCAGACCCTAGTGCATGGTGAGGCTGGGCTTTCAAGACCCTGCTCTCACATGAACCCACACACAAGGGGCCGGCAACGAGGGATTGAGGGCCATCTGCGCCATCCCCGTCGCCAAAGCCTCAAGGAACCTCCAAAAGCCCCCGAGGGACGGACGGCACCGAACTGCCAAGGTGCTCTGAACAGACCGGGGCATGAGACCCGAAAGACGCCAGGAATGGCAGGGAAGTGATACTGGTGACCCTCGTGAGAGTCAGTTTTGGACACATGCCCCCCCCCCCTTTGCCCTCTTGCAAGATGCCTGGGCAGGGTTGAAGAATAAGGGGTGAGACACGAACATGAAGGCAAAGGTTGGGAGGCTAGTCCCTGGAAGTTGCACTAGCTTGGGCACCTAAAGCCTCTAGCCCTCCAATTTCAAGCCAAGTGGCTCTGCACGCACGCACCGAACAGCGTGAAGAGATGGGGGGCAAAAGCCTTCTCAAACTTTTTGACCTCGGAGGACAAGGGCTTTGCTAGGATTTGGGTCCACACCTGCACAATCACTAGCAGTTGACAAAGGCCAGGAAAAACCTGAAAGAACCGAGTTTCCTTCCAAGAGCCCTCTGACGGAAGTCGAGCTTAAAACGTGCGTACAAGCCTCCACGAAAAGCAACAACACGTGATAACAACTCAAAGCCAGAAACACGTTCCATCCCCAAACCCCCCAACTCCCCAAACTTCTCGAACCTCTCAAAGTCCTAGCCAAGCCAACCACCCAAACCCCTAGAACTTTCCAAAACCCTAGCCCTCAAGCGCTAGAGCTGCCAACGCCCGGTCGAGATGCAGTGTGAAAGGAATGTCGTCTTATGTGTTGAGGGGCTTCTTGCACAAAAGATAGATGCTGGTCTTTCATGACAACAGCCAAAACAAGTTCGAAGACAAAAAAGACCTTCATGCTGTCGACTACGTAGCTTGAGGCCGACGTACATAGCCGAACCGAAAGCCGGAGAACCCAAATCCCTATCTGGGCTTCCTACACATCTGAATTCTAGAAAAAACACAAAGCCCTCAGCAATATGCTCAATCTCATGCACACAACAAGTCTGGGACACTGACTACGCTACCGTCCTCCTTCTCTGCGTGCCGCATAATGGAGTCGATCACGAAGAGCAAATTCTCCTGTTTAGGGTTTAGGGTTGAGGGTTGAGGGTTGAGGTTTAGGTTCAGGGTTCAGGGTTCAGGGTTTAGGGTTCTGAAGTGGAGCTGTTGCATTGCCAGATGCGGGTCTTGCATGTTAGCAAGAAGGGATTGCGAACTCTTTCTGGGCATTGTCCGGGATTGTGTTGCACGTACTTTTGTGAACCAGGAGCATCCAGCTCTAATCGAACATTCAGCATTTCTTTTAAACTTGATTGGGCCGTTCGGAAGATTTGAACGTGCGTTCACTCTTAAATTGCAAACGTTACCAGCAGCCGACATGGGTGTGTTGTCCCTGGCGCCGCACGGACTATGGGCTTGGACCCGAACCCATAGAAGCCCATAGAAGCCCGATGGGCCCACTACGAGTGACGTCCGAAGGCAACGCACGATAACACCACATGAATGATGCATG
>CAJNDS010002427.1:300000-433158 GCA_905221605.1 Symbiodinium natans
AATTCCAAGGTCAACGTAAGAGGACTCTACTAGTCTCTTACCCCCAACACCCAACACAAAAAAAAGAACTGCAACTGAGCTTGAGCTCAACTTGCCTTTGTGTGGGCTGGGGCTTCAAGCCTCGAGCGAAGTGCTCCATAATCGCAGAAACTTAACCCTGACACTCAAGCCCTGAAGCTCTTAACCCCAAACCCTAAACCCAAGCCCCAAGCGCAGTAGGTTCGAACTACGAAGCTGCCCTGATTAGGACCTGACCCATCCCAAGGGGGGAGTGCCAGATTTGGAAAACGTTGTTTAAACATCACGAAGGCGACAGTCAAACATAGTCCAAACAACACATTGGCCGCATTCAGCAAACAGGGCGGTGACAACCAAAGAAAACGAGCCGCTGTCAGGAAACATGATGGACGCATCCGGCAAACAACTTCAGAACTTGCTGCTCGTTCCTGCTTGCTGTTACAATCTACGCGTGGGAGCAGATGCAATTGTTTACTTGCAACTTCTGACGGGGCGCCACAAGCATAGATAACAGTGGCCTTCTCCGAATGCCTCCTCACCGTCATGCTAGGAGTTGCAACTCCCATGCATTTCCTCTGAAATCTTACCCACCATCAAAATAAAATAAAAAAAATAGGCCACGGACAGCAAATCCCACCAACTTTGAGCAAAGCCAACACGCGCGGAGGCGGTAGCCATCACGAAATATCACGCCCTACTAAGCGGAGCCATGCGCGTGCACTGGCTGGACTAAAGACCCACCAGTGGCCACGACACAGCCAAGCCCAAGCCAAACCATTTGCAAATCATCGAGCACGTCTGCATCAACATGCCTGCCCAGTTCAACCCTTCTCACTATCATGCACTTCTTCTCGTGAAGCCTACCGCGCAGCCTCATCAAGCCGTTGCAGTTTGCGCAAGCCAAACATTCCGAAACAAAATGTTTGAGACCAGCAGCAACCACGAACGCCCGCAAATGGTTCCACTGTGGAGGTGGGGTGACTTTCGTGTCACATCCTTTGGCAGCTGTGTTTCCCGTTGTTTATGAATGTGGCCACCTGTGATTACTGCAGCCGAGGTGCTGGAAGCCCAACATGGCTAGGAGCGGGAGCGCCACAACGCCAAAAAAGGCTGCGGCACCTCAGGTGAAGATCAGGGGCCATGCCCTAACACCCCCGGACGTTTTGGGCCGGGTTGCGGGCGCTTTCAGGGTTTAAATACCACAAAAGCTCGAGGAACCCCGGGACTTCTAATGAGGCTTCGGGCTTGGAAGTGTGTCGAAGGGTGAGGGCGTTGTTGCGTGGGACTTCAGCTCGTGGGAGATCAGGGTTTGGAGGATGCTTCGTGCCTTCGGACGTCGGGTCTTATGCTAAGTTCTGCCGAAACCTATTCTCACATGTACCCTGACGTCTGTGGCTGTCCATGGAAAAACCTTTCAACTTAGGTTTCAAGGGTTCTTCTGAACATCCTACACGAGTATGGGGAAACCCTGACATAGCCCGACGCTCCACAAGCCCTGAACCCTGCAAACGACAGGGGTGTACCCTGAAGGTCCCGTCTCCACAATCATGCCCACCTTCGCATAGCCAAACATGCCGAGTTGGCAGCCTCTTGGGCCGTTCCAGGGGCATTCAGGGGCTTCAGTGCTCAAGGCTTCAGGCACTGGGATGTGAAGACAAAGACTCGCCCAAAACCTCCAAATCCAAAGAAATCCCAGAACCAGTCTAGCCCCAAAACTAGTCCAGTGCCTCGAAATTCTGATCTATTGGCTTTGTCATGGGCTTTTCCTGCTCCATCCTTAGGATGGAAGCTCTAGGCAAGTCAACCCTCATGCTGGATGGCCGAGTTCGTCTTCTTAGCAGGAAGGTTGAACTGAGGATCCCCAAGGCTTCGGCAAAGGCTGAGTCTGGTCTCACAGGGAATTGCCCCAAAGGCATATGCCTGATGGTAAGGCCTGGGGCCACCTTCACAGAAAGGGCCATGTGCTTAGCCAAGGCAGCCTCGTACGAAGGTCACCTCTCGTCAGATGCAGGATGCTGCTCAACTCTTGGCCTCTTGAAGCCCACTGGTCTGCGCCCTGAAGGCCGGAGATACGCATAAAGCACCGAGCCAACGCCGGCTCTGGGGAGGCACGGCCGAGGTGGGCCGAGGAGAAGGGAAGAAACGGAATGTTCGAAACGCGTTGAGAACGGCTAGAAGCGGAAGGCAGCAAACACGCTCTGGAAACACACACACACACACACACACACACACACACACACAAGCTCCGCTGAAGCGCGGTGCCCCCAACGGCAGACGGACAGCCATCCTCAGTGCCGCACTGAAACTTGCCGACGAACCGAAAATTGCTCGATTCGAGTCTGCATTGCACGGAGAATGGAAGGAATCAAGCCTGTGGGGCAGGCTCAGGCTCCGGGAGCTCAGAAGCTAAAGTCGGCGGGTCATTGAAAGCAAAGGTAGGTCTGAGGAAGGGCGAAAGATGGCGAGAGGAACTCCGGTTTACCATAGCTGTCAACCTAACGCTACACGACCTTCCCTCCCTGGGCCCTCGCATCCACCTCCCAGCCAGGGCCTCCCCTCCCAAACTGAGCCCCAAGCCCCGCTCAGTTTGTTCATTTCTCGTTGTTTGCCTGTCTTAGTCCCTGTTAACATCACCCTTAGGGGGGCACCCTAAACCCTAAACCCTAAACCCTAAACCCGAAACCCTAAACCCTAAACCCTAAACCTAAACCCCTAGGGGGCAAAGCAGCCCCTAACTTCAGCCTCCAGAACGCCCACGCCAGCGACAGGCATGTCGCGGCCGCACACAGCATGGCGGCGAAGAAAGCTGCATAGTTTCCTGAGATGCTGAAGGAAGAGGTTTAGGGTGTAGGGTTTAGGGTTTAGGGTTTAGGGTTTGGGGTTTGGGGTTTACGGTTTAGGAGGAGGAGCAGGGACAACCGGTCAACCAGCTCATCCCTGACTCCCCTGGTGTCACCCAAGATCCCTACACCTGTCGCCCACAGAACCCTGCAACCTTCTGGCCCCAAGCCCTTCGTTGCACAACGAGCCATAGTTCGGTGAGGTGGCTCAGTTTCTATGGAACATGATTCGTTTTAAGGCTCCGGGCTGTGGCTTTTGTCCGAAGAGTTTTGGGGGTTAAGGTAAACTCTCACAAACTCCCAGACCCTCAGCCCAACGCAGACTGAAGCCTAACGGAATGACAAGAGTTGGGACGGGCGGCTGGGGGTCCGAAGCTTTTGGCTTCTGATTCTAAACGTTTAGAAGCCAGGGTTGTACAACGTAGGAGTTTGCATTGGGCAGCGCATCAAGGCCAGCATGCAGGACAGGACGAGTCACTCTTCATGGGAAGATTGAGGCCGAATCCGATGGTATGTTTCTACTCAACAGTGCACATTGCTCCTTCATTTTGACCTCGTGCGTGCTGTTGGCTTCACACAATGCTGCTGGATTGTTGCATTGTTGGTAAGGTACTGAAGCATCCCAGGTTCAACTTGATCTTCGAGCTCAATCATGCACTGTTTGCGCTGTCTTATAGTTGTGGGAAGCCCTCGCATCTTGAAACAATAAACTGAGAGAAGGCGCCAGGCCCGACCGAGTTTCCTCAGCTCTGCGGAAGTACGGACCCTCTGAAGACACTTTGAGGGTTTGGGCAGGCCGTTGTGAAGAGAACAGCTGAATGAGTCAACGCTATTCGCAACCCTTGAGTGCTACACAAACGGAGGGAAAAAACCTGAACACTGAACTGAAGCATGAGATCCGGATCTTAACCTTTACAAACCATCGCTCGCCTTGCTTTGGCGACACAGCTGGACTTTATAGGGTGTAGGAACACGCGGGCACACACACAGGCACGGACAAACACAGACATACACAGACACACACGGACACACACGGACACACGCAGACACACAGACAGACACTCACAGACACGCACAGACACACAAATACACACAGACAGACACACAGACAGACACACAGACAGACACACAAAGACACACAAAGACACACAAAGACACACAAAGACACACAAAGACACACAAAGACACACAAAGACACACAAAGACACACAAAGACACACACAAAGACACACACACACACACACACACACAGACAACTAATTTTAGCTGAACTGATAGTTGAGCGTGGGACGGAGCTTGAACAGGCGGTGCTGCAGATCGCTTATACAACTGAAACACGCGCACGTCGCACATTTGTGCTACCAGACCATGCTGCTGTTCATATTCCGGCACCCCGTGCTAAGCAATGCTTGAAGGATCTTTGGGCGTTGAGGGCTCTTTAGGGTCGTATTCAGGTGCTGGCTGTGCATTGTCGGGGTGCAGCGGTCACATCCCAAGGGTCGGAGGAAGGCGCAGTAGTGGTCGAAGATGGGGACGCACTGCCGAGTGGCGGTGCCTGAGTCTTGCGCTGACAGAACTCCTACCATGAAACCCTCAATTCAATCTCAAAGCCCAAAGCAGAGCCCAAGTTTGAACCCAAGCTCGCCCCAACAGTCGCGAACTCTTCATCCTGATCCTTGAGCTCAAAAGGACCCAAATCCCTGACTCCGCTACGCAACCACACCCTTCACTTGACCAAGCTGGGGGGCAGTACTTCGACCTCTCCGGGCCCACCATCTCCAGCTCGTGGTGGAGAGGGGCCCTGTCAGGACTATAGCTATTCGTTAAGGTGTTCAGGGTTTAGGGTTTAGGGTTCAGGGTTCAGGGTTTGGGGTTTGGGGTTTAGGGTTTAGAGTTTAAGGTTTAGGGTTTAGGGGAACACGGTGCTGTTGAAGGTTGGGGTTTCTGCAGAGCCTGGCACTTGACTAACCGGCTAAGGATATCTAAGGCCCAAGAGCTATCAATCCATCACCAGCTCACACTCCCAAGCCAATGCAGGAAGACCCAACATCCAACCACCAAAATCACAAAGGCCTTGATCACCAAGACTTCTCCAAAATAGCAAGCAGTTGAAGCAAAACGTTTTCTATCAACAAACATGCAAAAAAAAGAACTGGTACAGAAGGCCTCTAACAACAAATCAAAACCAACAGAAACACGAAGTCAGAACATCCCCACCCTGACACGAAGCTGTTTGATGTAGGGATCATCTTAGGTACGGTACTCTAGGGATTCTCTGCAGAACTCACTCTTGGTGGGCTCTACACTCCAGGGATACTCTGCTGGATTCTCTGGGATGCTCTGCAGGAGGAAGTGGGGTTTGGCATTTGGAACTTGGGTATGGCATGGCACTTTCAAAAAGGATTCTCTGCAAGATCTGCGAGGTTCTCTGCGAGATTCTCTGCGAGATTCTCTGAGGTTGGCAACCCTGGGGTGGTCTGGAGGATTCTCTGCGACAGACTCTCTGCGGCATCTCCGCGGGATGGCGAGCAGAGCCGGGCAGGTCTGGAAATTTACGCTTCACCTTACGTCCTTTGTCTCTAAGCCAGCCTCAGCATCGGAGTTTGGGCAATACCTTCGAAAGTCTCTTGATGCCTCGTGCATGTCTTGACAAACGCGTGAACACTCTTGAGTCACTTTTACACGAAATCAGACACACTTCAGGAGCATGCCAGACACTTCTCTTCCTGCCCGAGGGTTCTCGTGGACACGGGCTGGCAGACCCTTGCAGGACTGGTAGCTCGGTTTCACGGGTCAGTTACTGACACAGCGTCTGAAATCCCACTTCATAGTGGAGCCAGCATCGTTGTTGTCCTTGCAAATTGAGGCGGGTAGCGTTTTCGCCGTCTATGTATGGTCACAAGGAAGCTTTTCTTGTCAGTCAATGTTACTTGCTGTACTGCCATTGATTCCTGATACTACGATAACAAGTCAAAACTACAAGCCACTTAGTTCAGCGTAGCTCACAGCCCAGAGCTACTATTTCGAGCAACGCCCAGGCCTGGTGCCCCACCAAGAGAACTCCGAGTTGTCGGCATCCGCAGCGCGAACTGCCTCTGTCCGTTGGGTTTTGCGCTCTGTGGGCCTAAACCCTAAACCCTAAACCCTAAGGTGCTTTCGATGCCAAGCCGCTGCAGCATGGTCCACAGCCTGGCGATACCTGGCGGTTTCTCTACATTGTGGCCTCTCTTGGGGTCCTTACTAGAAGCGGCCCCTCTTCTTTAGGGCAGTTTAGGGTATCCAAAAAGGGACCACAATTTAGAGAACTGACCACCTGGCACCCCCAAAGTTTTGGCTCGTGGACTAGGCGGGACTAGGCGGGACCGTGTCAATGTTTGTCTGCTTTGTTTGAAAGACCCGCTCGCCTTGTTCGCAGCTCCGGTGACGGGGCAACGCTGCCGGGGCTCTGGCTGGACGCTGCCACGAAGCACAGGGAGCCTCCGAGCCATTTGCAGGTCTGTACCTTTGCCGAAACCTCGTTCAAGTCAACAACCGAAAACCATCCCTGCATCCCAAGATTTAAATGCTTCTTTCTTCCCCGAATCCAAGCACCCCGAAACATGAGACCTCTACCCCAAGCTCGAAACCGAAGACTCCCACAACACCCGTGGCAATGGTAGAAGTGTTTTGAGGCTGGCCCACGCAAGTCGTCGCCACGGAGAACACAGCTGCAGTGCGGCCAGCGCTGTCCCCTTCACCGCAATCGCCCCTTGCCAAGGCTTTACACGCAGGTTTACAAGGGAAAGCTCCCAAGTGTGGGGGTGAAAGGGTTTTAGGGTTCAGTATCGTGCTGCATGCGGGACCAAAGATTGGAAATAGAGATCTGAAGAACCTAAGCTTCTACATAAACCCGAAAGCCTAACGACCTGAGCCCTCACAACACCACCAGACCCTGCAAAGGCCGCCCCCCCCACAAACCTCCGCGAACATCCTCAGGGCTCCCCTTGAGCGCTAGCGCCCAAACCCACATGTAAGTAACCACAACACACACACTAACACTAACACTAACACTAAGACTAAGACTAAGACTAAGACTAACACTAACATGCTAACATTACTTACCACCAGACAGAGAACCACCAAACAGAGAACCCATAGATCTCCCGCGATTCCTTTTCAACACTCCAAAAGGCCAGCAAATAAAACAACAAACATGCCACACCCCGCGGACAGAGCGCTGAAATCTTGAAGCCCAAGCCACCTCAGCAGGATCCATGCCCCAACAAGCGCCAGGATGCCGCAGAGAATGCAGGCCTTCCGACACTGCATATGAGCTGTAGGACTTGCTTGGAGCTTACTCAGGGCTTAGGTTAAGGCTATGGCGTGCTTTGGTCCAGAAAATTCGAGGGCAGCGCAGGGCGGTGTCTTGAACGAAACGAGTTTCCCTAAACACTATTCGCTTAATGGCTTAATGTGTAGGCCCAGACCCGATTCCCATAAAGGGACAAACTATGCGCAGGAATGATGTTTCCCTTATGTTTCTGGTGCCGCCGGATTGCACGCTTCATGTTTATGCCTAAACCTTATCCCGAAACCCGATTTGTTTAAGGTTTAGGGTGAAACCCTATCCTACGCAATAAAGAATCACCCAAACCCGAAAATAAATGTCCTCGAACATTCAAAACTGACGGTAAATTCTGCCCGTAGACAACCAAGGCTCAACATTTTAGGTTTCGCACCTAGACCGAAGCCCTATTCCTAAGCTTAACGACTGACGAACCCTATTGTGAAACACAATTCGTTTAATGCTTCGGCGTGAGCCCGAATCCTAAACTTGTTTGTTGAGAGTTTAGGCCAAAACTCGACACCGAAATATGAAAGACGTCCCTAAGCATCAACCCACAAGAATTTCTCTAAGCCTCTAAGCATCAACCCTGAAGAATTTCTCTAAGCATGAAACACCAACCCCATTCCTGAATGTTGTTCGTTTGCGTGTTCCACACAAACGGCCTCCATCTTGCGTTTCCCTCATACGAAGACCAGGAACACGCCATTTGTGTTTTTGTACGTAATAGGGCTTGCATCGGGCATTTGCTCATAAACGAGCCCAAGACATGTCGGTTACGAACTGCATGTTCGACGAATTACAACCTCCATCATACTATTTTTTGCCACAGGTGAAGCAGTTTGATTGATTGGGGAAGGAAGGGCTGATTTATATTAGGGGGAAGCGATAAATTCAGCTAGCCAGGAGAAGAAGTAAAATGTGCAGACGTGCGCTCTTGAGCTTGATGGCCAGCCCCCGTTTAAGGTGAGCCTACGAGCCCTGCGCCACAGGCTTATGCGAGCGTGTGGGGGATTCTAACCCACAACATCCCACAACTGATTCAATCTTCCCTGGCTATTACAAGCCTGCCCCCCGGCCAGCATCCTCACTTGAAAAGTGGATCTCAGTTCTGGCTTACGTCACTTCTCGTTCCAAGCTTTCATGCGGGGAGCGCAGGAAGCAAAACGAACAGATCCACCAAACGCCTTGTCCCAAAAACCCTAGACCCCCTAATATCTAGACCTCGAAGACAGCCTGCCGGGGCTCCACGTGGATCTGCTCTGGCCCACGCCAGCACCGGGCCTCTCGCCATGCTGATGTTAAAGGCTGAGGCCGAGTAAAACTGTAGGAAGATCTGGAAGCTGCTTCTGGGTTATGGGTAGGTAAGGGCGACTTTTGGTGGAGGTTTCTTTGCTGTCGGGCGTGTTTTTCTTTGCTACGGAGGCAGGACGCGTTTCTTTGATTGCGGAGGCCGGGCGCTATTTTTGTTGTAGAGGAGGCTTTGAAGTCGGGCGTGTTGTTTTTACTGTGCATGATGGTCAGGTTTCGAAAAGCCAGCTTGCACGGCTAAAATGTGGGGGTTGGGGGGGTGCAGCCCCCCATTTGCAAACATAATGCGCGCATGATGGGCTTCAAAAAGACTCATATGCTTTGACGATTTCGAACTTTCTTTCTTCACGTCTTTCTTTCTGTCCTTCTTGCTGTACTTCTTCTTCACCTAAACAAAATCTACCGTGGCCGGCCCTTCGTTGCTCACTCACTTCCTGGCCGCTGAGGCTCTGCCATAGCAAAAAAGACCGCCACACCACAGCAAAAGAGAAACCCGGCGCAGTGTTTGCTGCAGAGGCCGGGGAGCGACTTTTTTTGCGGCGGAGCCCAAGCTCGCTCACTCACCTGCTGGTCTGCCAAGGCTCTTTTCCAGGGCACTTTTGTCTTTGTTGCCTCCACAAAGCCGCCACGGCAAAACAAGACACGGCCGCGTTTTTGTGGCTCAGGAGGGCTTGTTTATGTGGGTCGCCTTGCCAAAAAGGCGGCAACAACAATAAAAACACAGGTTCTTTCATGGGCAGCTGCGACTTTCTCATGGTTTGCATCAAGACTGCAATAGACGGGTTATGATGCCGGCCCCTGCTGACATCACAAGCGTAAAAAGTCGATGTTTAGGTTTGGCGCAGAGTCGGATCCATTGCGTGGTGTCTTGCAGGGAAAGACATCGCGGACTGTCATTGCTTGTGCACTGCTAGCTTGACACAGCTGCCCATGCGTCGCTGTACATCGCTATGGTCTGCCTGAGGACTGGTTGAGGAATGGTTGTTGGGCTGCCAGACAAGCAGAAAAGCATCGTGCGCGCGCTCATGTAAACGAGGAAATGATGACTAGGCCGCCTCACAGAAGCCTAACTCGCTGAAGAAGTCTCAAGAACAGAACCCAGCCTCGCCAAACATAGGGGCCTGAATAATTAGAATAGGGTTTCGGGGTTTATTATCATACAATTCTAAAGGGATCATAAGGGGATACTATCAGTAATTATTCCTAATAGTCCAGCCAAACCGGAAGCCAACCAGCCCTGCTTCACCCTGAATACCCTGAAGGTGCCTCCAACGGAAGGAAGCCGCCCCCTAGACGTGGGTCACAGGGGCCGCCTCCCTCCAGTACGTCGTGGCACCCCACCTTCAGATGGCTCTTTCAATAGGCTTTAGTTTGGGTTTTGGGGTACGGGGCTTCCGGCTGCTACAGGATTGGTTGCTTGAGCGACACGACTCCGGCATTGGAGCATCACTCTGGATCGGGGACATAAGAATACAGATGCGCTAGAGAAGAGAAGAGAAATGACAGCAACCTGACAGCAAACCCTCCATCTGCTCGTTAGGGGGAAGGAAAGGGCCACGGACGAAGGTGGATTCGGCTTCTTGAACAAGGCCCGGCAACACCCTGTGGCTCAAGTCGCAGGAGCTGTCCTTCGTCGTTTCATGTCGTTTCTCTCCAAAAGGACGACCCCCTAACCTCCCCCCTTCGTCCTTTCACCTTCCAAGAAGACCCAACCCTCCCATCCGTGGACTCGCCCTTCGCCCGCTCCCTCTTTTGCAAGAGGTAGAATCATCCCATTCCTTCATCCTTTTCCTTCCTGCACATTGCAAAGCGGAGGGAAAAAATTTCTTTGGCGAGGCCTTGTTGGAAAGCGCAACGAGTTCACAGCTGCTTGGGGGTGGACCCGAGCTTTGGGCTCCGTGAGGAACCCCGCAACTCTGAATCCTGTCCTCCACGTTCATGTGAGAACTTGGACACCCTCGTACCTTGCAACCTCTGAAGCAAACTCAGGCTCCATGGTTTCGGAGTTCAGGTGCCCCGATTTGACAAAGCAAACTGCAAGGCCTGGGGTGTAGGTTCAAAGGCTGAAGCAGGGCTCACTTCTTACTTTGAAGACACACCACAACCCACACGCAGTCAGCAAAACCAAGCACCCAGCCTTGCTCTGCAGGCACCGACGCAACCAAAAGCGGCAAGGCCCCGGCTTGATACTGGACAGAGCCTGCGACGCTGCGACGCGCCGAGTGGGCCACAACCCAGAAACGGATGTCCCTATGAAGCCCTGATGCCATGCATGAAGACGTGTGGAGGCTGCGCAGCAAGTGGTCGCATGTCATAGTATATCATGCCATCTCTCCGTCACAGGAAAGATCCGCCGAAATCCAGTGATCGTGTGCTACACCACAGCCGCACCCACGAAGCGAAGCTGCAATTAGCAAGTTGCTGTACTCAAACATCTGTCCCGTCCGCCTCATGTCACGCATATGTTTCATCCAACCCCCGGCCCCAATCGCAAGCTGGCGGATGCTTTGAGAAGCCTCCAAGCCTAGCCCCACTTTCCAACAACTAAACAACTTGGGATTCTCTCCCTTGTACTAACAGTCCTCAAAAAGGATTGACTAATACTTGGGATGTTCCCCCTTATGCTAACAGTCCTTAATGGGGATGACAATGGGGAGGTACTAGCATCCCTATTAAGGACTGTTCCTTAATGGGGATTATTAAGGGGTACTAGAATCCCCATTAAGGACTGAAAGCATAAGGAGGGAACATTCCAACAAACAGCACAAGCTCCCTCCTACAGCCAGGCCTCGGCCTGCTCGTCTGCGGTTATGCCCACCACCAGCACAAGGTACCTCAAAAGGTTTAGGGTTTAGTTTAGGGTTTAGGGTTTAGGGTTTAGGGTTTAGGTGAGGTGAGGTGAGGATCGACCGAGGCACGAGCCTGGCCTAACAAAAGGGCGGCCCCTCCGGCACAAGGCTTAAGAGGCCAGCCCCAACAACACACGACACGACAACCACAAAACAAAAAGGAACAGCAACGCGAAACGAACGAGACAACGCAACGCTCTGCGGACCTCCATGGCGAGCTAATTTGCCCTCGCCCTGACCACCCAAAGGCTCACGTCCTTTACCGCTTCTACCTGCGCGAGCATCTCGATGAGGACCCTGTGAAGCTGCAGCAGAAAAACGAGGCGAAACCACGCGGGTAGAGGCCGGATGAACCAGGCGTCGACGGTGCTGGAGGGGGGCTTGATCCCCGCTCGCACTCAATAACCACTGATTCACTTCGCGACCTTACTTGGCTGACATTTCCTTCCCAATCCATGAGTCTTGAGTTGTACACCACGTGCTTCCCAATATCCAGCTTCTCTGCCTTGTGATGTTGTCCTCGAGTCTGCGCCCACGCAGCATACCAACGCGAGCACCGCTCGCACCGCTACCGCGTAGCGTACGCACTGCGAGCACCGCCCGCACTTCTACCACGCCGCCCACGGTCGTCACGTAAACTGCTATCCCCACGGCTCCGGCACCGCCGGTGTCTGCGGCCAGTGCGAGAGCGTCGGCGCCCGGGGTAGACCCTACCCCCGCCTTGCTCACGTCTCCCATCCCATCCCAAACTGCCACCATCCGTCTGTGCAACTGCCGGGTCCGCATCGCCCTGCTGCCAAAAAGTAGGCTCCGAGCTCCGAAACATAGTTGAATTCGAAAAGGGGCCCCACGGCCTGTTATTTCCAAGTATCGCAGAAAAAGTGAATCCTCTCCAGAAATAGACCTCCAGATCCTCAAAGACTGCAACGACCCCCAACCCACGATTGAGTTGCACCCAAAGTCCAAGGAATGCACACATAACATCATACACCGAGGCACTGTCGCACTAGCGCCACAGAGGGGGGAAGAAGGGGGTGCTCGTCGAACCCTCAACCTGAGGATCTTAGTGCCGCCCCGGAGGTCCACCCAACTTCCAACTCCAGCCCCTCCGCAAGCCAGCGCTAGTCTCCGGGGTGGTTTAGGGTTTAGGGTTTAGGGTTTAGGGTTTAGGGTTTAGGGTTTAGGGTTTAGGGTTTAGGGTTTCGGGTTTCGGGTTTCGGGTTTCGGGTTTCGGGTTTCGGGTTTCGGGTTTCGGGTTTCGGATTTAGGGTTTAGGGTTTAGGGTTTAGGGTTTAGGGTTTAGGGTTTAGGATTTAGGGGAGTGGAAAGTGACCAGGACAAAGTCCGGTCGAAAGGCGGTATCACCTCCGGCCAGAAGGCTTAAGGATCAAACCGCAGAAGAAAAACAAACTCAAAAAAAAACCGACGTGCTCCAACAGAAGCACAAGCCAAACAACAGGCAAGCACGTCAAAAAATGGCAAACTACAGGAAGCAAGCTTCGCAACGGAGAGGTCGTTACAGCACGCGGGTAGGCACCCGCCAAGCCCGGGGAATGGATACCCCGAAAGCCAACAAGCTTCGCCACGAAGAGGTCGTTACAGCAGCACCGCGGGTAGGCACCCGCCAAGCCCGGGGGATGGATACCGCGAAAGCCAACAAGCTTTGTCTGGAGAAGGTCGACTGCGAGTTCGCGACTAACGGCATGTCGCACAAGTGCGCACTGGGGGCGGGGAGAGGGGTGCTCATCGAGCAGATGCTCTTAGTGCCGCCCCGGGAATCCGCACTCTCCACAGGCCATCCCCCAGCAACCACGCACACTAGTCCCCGCAAACTGCCAAAGCAGCCCTGAACGCCCGCGACCCGCTCGGCCGTCAAGCTCCAGACGCTCAGGAACACCCCTATATAGACTCCACTAACTCCTGGCCCGGGCCTGCATTTTATCCACTCCCAGCAGCGGCTCTTCCTCCACAGCTTCAACTGAGAGAACCGGCTCCTCCGAAGCCTCGCCGGCACCAGCCGTGTTCTCCTGCGCCGCAATGTTGCTGGCGCATGCTGCGCTGACCTTCCGGCAGCAGCACAGCTGCTGGAAGAACACGTCGCAGAGCGACATGCTGTCAGGACCGCTTGGACGGCACCTTCTGGCAGCTCTTGAGCCAAAATGGCTACGGGTTTAGGGTTTAGAGTTTAGGGTTTTGGGTTTTGGGTTTAGGGTTTAGGGTTTAGGGTTTAGGCTTTAAGGATTAGGGTTTAGGGTTCGGGGTTTAGGGTTTTAGGGTTCAGGGTTTGGGTTTCGGGCTTAGGGTTTAGGACTCAAAAGCAGTGAGTTGAAGCAAGAGTCTTCCGGGCTGTATCTGGAAGTTTTGCGGGAATCGGGCTGAGACTTGGGGGACCACTTGCCACCCCGAATATCGCTGGTTGCTCCAAAACCCTTGCTCGAAACACAGGGTTTGGGGTTTGGAGCATCGGGCTTGGGGCGCAAGTTGTGTGCTGAGTGATCTCGTACATGGGAAGCTTTGAAGAAGTATTTCCATACAGGCTGTGAAGGAGAACTGCGGCAGAAAGATAATGAGCTGAACAGGCAGAACGATGAGGGCAGGGAAAACACATGCGAAACCCGAACACTCCAAAATGCCAAATCCTTTCCAGAGGACCTCACCGGTCGCAAGTCGTTTGGCTCCAGAAGCCGTCTTCAAAGCACGGAAACTGCGTCCACAGAGTCTATACAGGCCGCAGTAGAGTCAGTAGAGGCAAGCCACATGCGTTGGAACCGAAGACCTGACCCCAATGCTTCTCGCAGCCAGGGGAGCTCCACAACTTCGAGCCGCGACCCTCGCACGGCCAGCCCTGAGCAGCAGTGAACCCGAGCGAACCCTAGCGCAAGTCCCAGGTCTTCCTTTGCGCTGTGTGAGCTGCGTGTCTTTGATGGGTTGCTTTTTTCGAGGGTGGTCAGGGCTTTTGGGCTCTGATCTGTGGCTTTTGGGGTGGGCTGGAGGGCTCTGGGAGTGGAAGTTAGTTCGGGAAACTTGTCCCTCAGATGCGCCTGCCGAAGGCAAGCTACGATTCAAAGCAGGGCTTTAGAAGGCAAACCGCTTCGTCGGCCTAGGGGTGTGTCGCCCGAAGCAGTGCGGGCATCCAGCGGTGCGCCGAGTGTTCGCAGCAGGGCCACCAGCCTTGGCGACTGCAAGGAAATCTAGAGAGTGGAGAGGCGGGGGGGAGGCCGGAAATGGGTCTACTCCACCTGAACTCCTTTTTTCTGGGGTGTCCTTGACTCACCATGGACTAGCACCAAGGCCAGCAGGTTAGCGTGTGGTTCCCACAGCAGCGCACGAGTCCGCAACTGGGGACAAGCTTACACAGGAATCGGCCGAACTGGCACGCAACACTATGCGGAAACCGCATGAAGTGAACAACAGTGCACCCAAGATAGAAGCTTCAGTGCAGCCGGGTGCGAGGACGATCCCAGCTCCGCTGCCCAGTGGAGAGGGGTGAAGCCCAGCGCATCTGCAGCCCTCGGCGGAAGGACTATTGCCTTTCGGGCTCAGGCCTTCAGGATCTGGAGTGTCGCATTGCTACCGCGAGACTGCGGAGCTGCTTTCAGCTGGGTTTCGCCAAGGCCGAGGTCGGATGGTTTAGGCTTTGGGCTTAAGGTTGGGGCTTGAGTCAACTTCTCAAGGAAGCGAGACGCCGCCTTTGCAGCACGGCCGAAAAACTGTCGGGGAGGGGTGGGACATTCAGCTTATTGATGCTACCACCACTGACGAACCAAAGACCGACCGAGACATTCCCATCGCCCAATAGAAAGGCTGGCAAATGAACTGCCCAACTGAACGATCCAGTTCGTTCAGTCAGCCCTTTTGCATTTTGTGCACAAGGTCTACCTGCTACATCTCCCTCGGGCTTAGGTTCTTTCATTAGGGCCGGGGTTAAAGTTGCGCGCAAACGTCCGGCGTCAGGGTGATGATACTGCAAACAAAGAGGCCGGAACTGGCCAGATGTCTCCAAATCCTCCAAAGACTCCTTCAACTCCTTCAACCCCCAAGAAATCCAGATGCTCAAAGCTCATTTGCAACGCAGGGGCGTTAGGTCTGCACCATTCTTCACCAGCCAGACAATTGCCTTCCCAAGGCTGGCAACGAAGATCACTGACGATCGCTAGTGGGAATCAAGTGTGCGAAGGCACCCAAAGCCTGCAACCAGAGAATAACTCCACAAGCACATCTAAAGCACGAATCTGGAAGCCCCGGGACGACTGCAAGCGCGGAAAATTCCTCCCTTATGCCGGCGCCTACGGCTGAAGAAGACCGTTTCAAAAAGGTGGCCATGTTGAAGCAGTTTAGGGGCCTCTGCGGCACGTCCCACCACAGCGTGGATCAGCGGCACACGGCCTCCAGACATCAGAGCATGAACGATGCAGGAATCCAGCAACCACCCAACCAACCAGGGAGTCTTGTTGTTCATGGGATTGCAAGGTGGACGACGTGGCATTCATGGTCTTAAGACTTTGCGACGTATCATAGGCCTCTGCAAGGCCGAGGTCCTAAGTGGGGAAAGTGCAATAAACATGGCATTGCGTTGGCACGTACACACACACACACATATGCTTGGAACTTTTGCAAAGCTTGGTTCCTTGCATCAGTCATCCAAAACAACCGTCAACCAAGTCCAAACCAGCATGCCAATGATATAATGTGTGCATGGGCAACCTCAACCCAACCCGATAGCAGACTTGACCACACTTTCGGGAACTCTCACTGATTTCACAGAGCCACTTCCTAGTCAAGCACATTCTAAGTGTGCCGCGATGCAAGCCATATCGCTGCTCGAGAGCCTGTCTAGTAGGAATTTCTTGGCCTTGCACGAGCCCGTCCTTTGTCTCTCGTAAGGCGGGGGGACGCGTGTGTCGCGCGGCGATGTTCAACTCCATCATGCGCCACGAGACAGCATTGCCATCCCTCCTTGCAAGGGAACCTTCGCCGTCCAAGCCCTGAAGATTCAACCCACGCCTTGGTCATCTTTCTCGTTGATGCTGTCCTCACACAAGATCCACACCACCGATCCGGGGATCGGTGGATGCAGGGCCAGGGGCTCCAGGGAGCCTGCTTAAAATCGGCACTTGGGGTTGAGGGTTGAAGGCCTTGAGCTTGAAATAACTGCAGTTGAGGAACAAAGGTGTTAGCTTTTGCATCTTTGATCAGGATGGCTAGCCTCGAACTGAAATTCGAAAATGAGAAGCGCTGGCGAGAAAGAAAGCAGTGCAGAGTACGGTCGGATGTCATGTTGAACCCACGAGCACCTGATACGCGTGCTTTCTCTGAAGGAATTCCCCCCACCACCGCTGTTCTAAAGTCCTTCTTCCGGGACAGCAGGAAGTCCAGGGCTCGCAGCTGATTGGCCGCTGCTGCCAGGTGCAAGGCTTTGGCGCCGCAAAACTCCTCTGCGGCGAGAAAAGAACAGGCTCCATGAATTCAAGGAGTGTAGGCTGGTGTTTTCCTTGTTCTTGAATTTGGGAGACACTATGTCACTATGAGTGCACTCTTATCGGGCACGGCGCAAAGTCACAAAGCTTTCGAGCTTGGCCTTTGCTGCTCGGGCCCCAAGCACACGCATGCGTGTGCAAGCGCACACCCACGCGCCACACGCAAGTGCACACGCACGTGCACACGCGCACACGCACACGCGCATACGCGCACACAATATAAAAAAAGACAGACAGAGAGAGAGAGAGATAGAAAAAAATAAAATAAACGAGAGAGAGAGAGAGAGCAAGAGAGAGCAAGTGAGAGAGTGAGAGAGTGAGAGAGTGAGAGAGTGAGAGAGTGAGAGAGTGAGAGAGTGAGAGAGTGAGAGAGTGAGAGAGTGAGAGAGTGAGAGAATGAGAGAGTGAGAGAGTGAGAGAGTGAGAGAGTGAGAGAGTGAGAGAGTGAGAGAGTGAGAGAGTGAGAGAGTGAGAGAGTGAGAGAGTGAGAGAGTGAGAGAGTGAGAGAGTGAGAGAGTGAGAGAGTGAGAGAGTGAGAGAGCCCCTGGCAGAAAGCCAACTTCGACCACCCTGAAGAACTTGAAGATGCCATAAGTTCTGCTGGCCTTTTGCAACTCCGCATCGTCGAGGGCAGACAGTGCAGCCACATCGCCTCAGAGTGCCGGTCATTGCGAATTTACCAATTTTTCCAAAGTTCCGAATTTCCGAACTTCCGACTTTCCGAGCTTCCGAATCTCGTAACTCGCAACTCACGCAGCGCTCTGACGGGTTTAGCTCAGAGGAGTCTGCAAGGTCCCAGGGGTGGGTCTGGGGCTTGGGGACTAGGGGGATGATTCGGGCTGGGTTTAGTCTACCCCTTCATGGCTTGGACATCATCGCTGCACCGACCTTGGGTGAGTCGGTCCATCTGATGGCCGGGTCACCACGTTGCGCCGCGGTGTGGGCCGGACCTGTGCCAGGCATGTCTCAATCGTGAACATTCGTGAGGACACGAAGGCACGACCAAGGCGGGCTCCAAAGAACTCGGAATCAACTGTGGAGAGCAGCGGTTTCGGTTGGTTGAGAGCGCTGTCTTGCTTTAAGCTCATTGCGCAGACCTTGGACAGTCGCCTGGTTGACTGAAATTGGGCTCCAGGCTTAGGGTCTTGCTGAAACTTGGACTGCAAGAGAAAGACGGAAATTGGGCCTATTCTCAGACAAGAATGCTCCCAACAATGCGCACCCAGCAACCAAAACGTTTACCTGAAGCTCCGGTGGACAGCCATACCCACCCTAAACCCTGAACCTTAAACCCTAAATCCTATGCCCTAAACCCTAAACCCTAAACCCTAAACCCTAAACCCTCAACCCTAAACCCTAAACCCTAAACCCTAAACCCTGAACCCTACCCCCTAAACCCTAAACCCTAAACCTTAAACCCTAAACCCTAAACCCTTCTCGTTCCCGCCTTGCTGGAGAAGGGGCTCCCTCTTTTCCGCCATGGCTGGAGTCCACCGAACAGGTTTTCGATCACGTTTGGGTTGCCTTCTGCATTAGTTTTTTGGACCTTCGGGTTCAAGGTTTAGGGTTTAGGGTTTAGGGTTTAGGGTTTAGGGTTTAGGGTTTAGGGTTTCGGGCTCAAGGGCTTTGATGGGGTCAGAGATTCCCAGAACTGGAGATGGCTAGGGCTCACGAGACTTTGACATCGAGGGATTCGCATGTTGCGGTGTTGGTATTGTCAACTCACAACTGTATAATGTCTCAAATTTAGTGATGTAACCAGGCAAGAACCCATTTAGAATATCTCAAGTTTGGTAGCCACCAGCAAAAGAACCCAATTGGGATACCTCAAATTTAGTAGCGTGGACACTAAAACAAGAATCCGGCTAGGATACCTCAAATTTAGTGGTCGCCAAAGAAAGAAGCCGGTTAGGATATCTCAAGTTTATTTCGAGTTTGGTGATGTAGTCAAGAAGAAGAAGAAGAAGAAGCCCGGTTTAGATATCTCAAGTTTGATGCCCACAAAAGAAAGAGCCCAGTTGGGATGCATCAAGTTTGGTGGCGTGGCCACTAAGACAAGAGCCCAATTAGGATGCCTCAAGTTGAGTACGACATCAGAGAATCCGAGCACCGAGGCTGCACTTTTCATGAGGGCCGTTCAGCATGTCAAAGCATATTTTGCAACAGCTATGCGGCGTGCAGTGCATAATGATGGCTTGTTAAGCGCATCACCGAAGCATTCCATGAGAACAGCCCCAAAGGAACAGAAGCTCTGCACAGACTCTGTAAGGGAAAAAGCGCCTTCCTCCCTTCCTGTGCCCTTCGGGGCCCCGACCAGCGAACATCATACACGAACCTATAAGCAATAACCACTGGTCTGCCATCCCTACATAATCCCTATATAGCTTTAATCTATCCCCTACCCTAAAATCCTCCATTCTCGCTCAAGTCCCCTTGTTCGTGTCAAGGCCCCAACAAGTGCCGCCGTTCCAGGGGTCGATCCCACAGGCTTCGAATACGCCCTGCCATGCGAAGAATTTGGGGCACGAGCCCCAGACAAAGACTCCTGTTTTCCGGAGGATGTTGCTGCTGCGCCAATGAAGCCGCAAGCGAAAGAATTTGAACATCCTGCTGCCGCAAGGGTCCGTGCGTTTTGACTCAGACCACAAGCAACACAAATAGAGGGTGTATGCAATATGGGCCACCATGATATTGCATGCAGCAATACGGCTAGCCGCTTCGGAGCGACAGTCACCATGATGGCTGTGGAGCAGCTTCCAGCGGGTTGCAGCTCCCTCACACCCCGATCATCGGAAGAGCATCATATGCAAGCCTCGAGTCACCTGCGACTGACACATGCTCAAGTTCAACAACCCTTTAAAACCTACCCTAGATAATGTTTGCAGGAGGCCTGGATTGATTCCGTGCCTTTTCGGCAACTGGTGCACCAGTGCACCGGCCACGCCCTCATCTTAAACTCTCAGAGGACACGACCAGGGAAGCAGCTCGACCGGTTCTAGGCTTTTAGGCTGGATGTTCCATAGGGTTCGGGGCGGCTTGCGGCCTTGGGCGTCTGTGGCCTGCACTCATTCTGCGGGACGACGTCGCAAGTCTTCGTTTTGGTGTTGAGCTGAAGATGCCAGGGCACAGGAAATGCTTTTCGAACTTCCCCCGGAGGCTGTTGCTTCCGGGCACCTGACATACCCAAGCTGAAAAGAAAAGAATGAGGTCCTGGGAAGCGTGTTCCTACCGAAAGCATTTCGACGCCGTTATTGGAAAATGTGCACTTCATGGATTGTCGACAGCCAGGACCTCAATGGATGCCTAGAGCGGGATTCACAAATGAACCCGCTCGAGTCCAATGTCTATGACGACATATGCCACTCTGCTAGTCTTTCGCGAGGCAGAAGCCGCTTGAATTTTCAAAGCTGGTATTGACACAGGGCTTAGACACCAGTTTCAAAGTGGGTAAATGTCATAGTAGGAATGTCAGGACAAGGTCTCGATATTACCTGGCGGTTTGTCTGCAGCGTGCAAAAGAAATGCTTGCAAACGGTCGCTGCCTCAAGCTAGAGATTGTGGCAAAGGGTGCTGACGCTGCAGACACGCTGTGCTTCTGTTCCTACAAAGTCGTCAGCGTTGCTTCTGGCCCCAGGTCACAAGAGAACCATCGACACGAATTGCAGCAAAATCCGAGCCGTTGGCTTGGATCTGCTGCACACCTTGCAGCTCATCTTGGACAAGACTGCTGTCGCTGTCTCCCCAGGTCACAACCCTGCCATTGCCCAAAATGGCAGCAAAGGCAAACGGAGATGCTTGGATCTGCTGCACGTCCTTAAGCTGACCTTGGACGGCCCTGCTATTACCACCACGGCCATCATCGCCCCAGGTCACAACAGACCCATCGCCCAGAATGGCAGCAAAAGCGTCGCTGGTAGCTTGGATCTGACGCACGTCCTTGAGCTGGTCTTCCACATCACTGCTGTCGCCACCGCTGCCTTCATCACCCCAGGTCACGACGGACCCATCGCCCAGAACGGCTGCAAATGCGAAGTCGGTAGCTTGGATCTGCTGCACGTCCTGCAGCCGATGTTGTGCGTCACTGCTGTCGCCGCCGCTGAAACAACGGCCCCAGGTCACAACAGACCCATCGCCCCGAATGGCAGCAAACGACACCAAACTTGCTTGGATCTGCCGCACGTCTTTAAGCCAATGCTGGACGGCACTGCTGTCACCACCACGGGCTGCATTGCCCCAGGTCACAACGGACCCATCGCGCAGAATGGCAGCAAAAGCCGACATGGTAGCTTGGATCTGCTGCACGCCCTTGAGCTCATTTTGGACAGCACTGCTGTCACCACCATTGTCAGCATCACCCCAGGTCACAACAGACCCATCACCGAGAATGGCAGCAAAAGCTGTGTTGTGGGCTTGGATCTGCCGCACGTCCTTCAACTGGTCTTGCACAGCACTGCTGTCTCCACCATGGTCAGTGGAACCCCACGTGACCACAGACCCGTCGCCCAGAATGGCAGCAAATGCTTCCTCAGATGCCTGGATCTGCTTCACGTCCATCAGTTGATGTTGCACACCACGACAGTCCGCAGGGCCACAGGTCACAACAGACCCATCGCCCAGTATAGCAGCAACGCCCACCCCAGATGCTTGGATCTGTCGCACATGCTGCAGCTGCCGTCTGACAGCCCCCCCCCCCCCCGCCGGGTGCCAAGGATCGCAGCAAAAGCAGCAATGTTGGTGTGAACAATGCTGCTCATCTGCAAGGTGAGCACATCACCGCTCCGCAACCTAGACTCCCCAAGAGTGGCTGCTGAGTTCAGAATGCTTGCAGAAGAGTCCACGAGTCGGCCCCTGCCAACTTCCAGAGTCTTCTGTGCCCTGTTGTTGAACGAGCCTACCCACTCCTCCTCTTCTGCTTCGAGTGAAGCTGTCCTGCCACTTAGCAGGCTCACCTGAATGGTAAGGGGCATGGTGCTACGCAGGCAACCCTCACTCCGACAATGGTTCTCGCCTTGGGCCAATCGCCTCAGTTTTCAAGGGCTTTTCGGCGTTTGAGGTTGAGGGTGTGAGCGATCAAAGTCTCATCCTTGCCCAAACCTGAGCTTGATTGTGACACCATACTATATTTGCTGCTGCTGCTGTAATCTGACCCCTGTTTCACTCGCCCTACCAGCCCTTTCCCCCCCTCCCAGCTGGAAAAGCCCCAACATACTGCATTCCCAACCCAGCTCCCGAGACTTCTGTAGAAATCAGCGTCAAAGCTGACAGAGCCTCTAAAGCAATTTCCAGGGCTTCAATAAACCTGGGACTGGAAATGGGCTCAGCAGACCCTCTACTGGCAACATCAAGGACGAAAGCCCGTGTCTTTGTCTGCTTGGCGGATAACAGAACGGGTCGCTTTCGATCTCCACACTTGTGGGGAGGCAGAATGACAAAAGGACGGCGCTGGGTCTTGGTCAACTTGGTCAAAACAACGCAATGCGTCGTTAACTTCGCATTCGCATATTCGAGTGTGGGAGTGTGTGAGAAAGCGCAGGGGTGTGGGGAGCTGTGTTCACAAAGCATCTTGGATGTAGCATAATTTCGTCAAAACGCCGCCTCTGAAGCAGCAAGGATCTTCCTCTTTAAAAGGGCGCCGTCTCCGTACTAGGGGCCTGGTCCGGAAATTCAGACCCGGAACTACATCACCATGTTGAGCAGCTTGCCTGAGGCGCACATGTCAATGAGGGCAAGCCCGAGGAAGCAGGAAGCCTTTGAACTCCCAAAACCCTGTAAAACCTGAAGCCACAAGCATGGAAGCCCCGACAGCGCGCAACAAGTCTGCAAGCAACTCGGTTCTTGGGATTCTCCAGTAACAACTTTACGCGCTCGCCACTCTTCATGAACAATAGGTTTCAAGTTCGAAGAGCCCCCAAGAGCCTCCAGTCATAACTCACTTTGTAGGGTTTAGGGTTTAGGGTTTAGGGTTTAGGGGGTTTAGGGTTTAGGGTTTAGGGTTTAACATACGAGTAGCGTGAACTTGATCGGAACCCTGTCCCGAGCGGCTGATGACGGGGAAGAGGCGAAGCTGATTCCACTGGTCATGCCCACCTTTGGCAGATGCTGGGTTTAGGGTTTAGGGTTTAGGGTTTAGGGTTCAGGGTTTAGGGTTTAGGGTTTAGGGTTTAGGGTTTAGGGTTTAGGGTTTAGGGTTTGTGTTGCACGCAGACTCAGGCCGACGAAGGCTTCAAAAGCGCATGAACCAAGTACGGGTTTCATGTTCTTTGCGGCTTCGGCATCATGGCATCTCAAGTCCTCGAACCCTCAGTGCAGGGCCAAAACTACAACCCCCCCCCCCCCCCCCCAAAAAAAAAAAAAAAAAAAGAATATGCAAGGCACAAACCCCTTTGCTGGCGCCTGGACACAGCGCGGGATCGCGCCGGAGAAGAAGGCTGCAGGGCCCTCGGTTCGGAGCATCTTGGTCCTGGGCTGCTTCTGGCCCTTGACCCCAGCGGCAAACAAGATCCCTCCAGCTTCGATCGGGCAGAACGCCTATGCTTCTTCTCTCGTTCATGGTGGGGTTAATATTCAATTCTTAAATTGTCATTCCTGACAGGGTTTAAGTACCCTTAAAATATGTGAAATGGTACCCAACTATGACAAAGATGTTTCTTCTATCAAAAACATCCTGAAGAGCGCCTCCGTGCACAGAAATTTGCGGAACCTCTTCCTTTGCACACATACCCCTGAGATCTCTCTTGGTCCCAACAATGCAACGCACCTCCTATTGCCAATGTCCTAAAGCCGGCGAGGGCGGCTCATTTGTGCTTGCTCTTGGCTTGTTTGCTCACCTGCTGCAGATGTCCTTTGGCAGCACAAGCCAAATACGCTAACCCACTGAGCCCAGAAAACCGCTGGCCGCATTAACAGAATGTGAGCTGCAGTACAAGACACGCAAGAACGAGCAGCGTTACAGGGAACTATGTAAGAGCGATATTATTCGAGCACAAACCTATGCTACGCGCTTCCGACGCAGGTCGATACTGCACGTGTCAAGTCAAGCCGCTTTGTTGGACTAGGAATTAGGACCGTCGGACAAGGCCCGAAAACAGAACACCGGTCTTGAAGTCTTTGCGCGGCACTTATGGCAGGGGAAAAACGGCGTCTGCGCAAGAACCCTGCACCCAAACGGCGCGTGTAAGCACACGCACACAGCTCCGAACTCCGTCCTCAGTCAAGCCATTTGCCCACAGGATTCTCCGCTGAGACAACGGCACTACACTAGAACACAAACCAAAGGGTTATCTGACCATGGTACTTTTATGGTTCGGAGAACAATACCGAATTTGCCGAGACCACCAACCACTAAACCAAGAGCCGATCCTAGGTCTTTCTTGAACACTGCATGTCGGATTGAAGCAAAAAGCTGCTAAGCATTCAAAGACAATGTTTGAACACGTGTCGGAACTACAATAAACTTTGCCGTAAACCCGAAAACATCCCGAAAGTCGCTTGGGAACAAAGCTTAAGCTACACACCTTAGTTCCTCTTCCGAAGGAGTGCTTCGCTTCGTGAGGCAGGCTGACGCAGGGGTGTGATTCAGAGATTCATGTTAGCAGCTAGCTCGAGCTCCGTATACCTTGAAACCCAAACTCTCACAGCCAAACCACCCCCCCCCATTCCCCCCTACCCCAAAAAAGCAATCATTGTGGAATGAGGCATGGCCTTCAGGCCTTAGAGTTCCAGCCGTGGAACGCGCAATCAAGAGTTCCGGAATAAAGCTCCTGAAAAGGTCGCACAAAGCCAACTTTTTGCTCAGAGTTCCATCCGCGTCCATCCTTCTGAGAGGTACGCTGTTTCTAGGGACAAGCCCACTCTGTAAGGACCTATTAGGGTTCACCCTAAACCCTAAACCCTGAACCCTGAACCCTAAACTGGCCTTCAAGAATTTTTGACCCTTTGACCCCCAGGACAAGCGATCCAAGCTCCTGAGACCACCCCAAAAAAAGTCTGCCCGCTTGCGTCCCTTTATGGTGTTTTGGCCTTTAGCCCTAAACCCTAAACCCTAAACCCTAAAGCCTTAAGTTTGATGTTTCTAAAAGTTTGGGGATCGCAGGGTTGGGGATTTAGACGTCTGAGAGGGTGGGTGAGCGATTGAGCACGTCCGCGCATGAGTGTGAATGAGAACCTAAACCTTAAACCCTAAACCCTAAACATCCCTAAACCCTAAACCCGAAACCCTAAACCCAAAAGCGGGTGGGTGGCTGGGTGGGGAGTCCTTCGCGGCCTCGCCCTGCATTCGGGACTTGACGCAGTCCTGGCGGTGGAATCTTCGTGTTAGGTCTCATGTTGGTGGAAGCCTTTGGGCTTCGAGGTATGGAGCAACCCTGAACCCTAAACCCTAAACCCCAAACCCCAGGTAAACCCCAAACCCTAAACCCTAACCATACCCCAGAGCCTGGGACTGAATGCTGAGCTTCACGGGGGTTGGGTTAGGGTATGGGGCCCAGGGCCGGTCCTGATTGTCTGTAATCGTGTCAGATGTGACTGCTGCCCCTGAAGCCCGGAGTGTTCTGCCCCCTCTCCACTCTTCTGGAAAATCGGCGAAGAATCGCACAAACATCCAAACAAAACCCGGCTTCTTGAATCTCTCGCCCCTCACAAGATTGGAAAGTTCCCGACAAGTCTAGAATTTCGATACTCCAAACGTCAACTTACCTGCTATCGCAAGTAGTTGAAGGGCTTCCCCACTCTGCATCTGAAAACAAACCGCATCTATATGACCTTGCCGCCCATACTCTGAATTCCTAACCTTCCAACACCTTCCAACACCTTCCAAAACCTTCCCAAGAGCCCTCACGCATCTTCTTCTGAACCCCTTCTTGAGCCCTGCCCATGCTAAGGTGCCCCTCCTGTGGTTGGGTCAGCAGCACTGAGCCGCAACCCGCCAAAAAGCCGGCAGCGCCGTTCCTGGGTCCCACCCGGGGGTCTCAGGCTTCCCCCAGCTAAGTCACTTCGGCCAGCATGCAAAATGTGCTTTGAGGGTGCTTGGCTGGTTGAGAAAGCTGCCCCAGGATCACACCTGGTGGCCCGAAGCTCAGCGTCAGCGCTGCGTGAGACCCTGTGCTTTTGTCTCCGCACCCCCTTTCGGCCGGAGCCCTTCAGCGAGACTACGCCGGTTGTCGGCTCTTTGATCGTGGCTGAGTTAGTGTTAGTGTCGTGGCTGGCGCCTGGGTGCAAACCCAGAGAATATGTTGGGGGACGGGAAATTCTGCAAAATTGCTCACCAAGGGGCAGCAGAGGGTTCTGCTTCTGCGACTCGTCTCCGAAGGAGATGACGCCAAAGATAGCCACCTCTACACCCAGACCCGAGGTATGCCGCGTAAGATTGAAAGGACTTCCCCATACCGCTTGCTTACACGGTCGATCCTCGGACAGAAAACCCTCCAATTCCACATCAGCTCCTATCAGCCAAGGGTGCATGACATTCTGCGGCTATTTTTTTCTGCGGCTAGCAGCTAAACTCTTAACCCCACACAGTCTGAAGACATTGGGCCAAAACATACACACGCTAACTGACATCGCCTGCAGTGGCATGCGGACTGCTTGGTTCGTGCCCTGCTTGAGGATGGTGGGGAAGGCGCCTGGAGCCGGGGCTTGGTGGGCTTTATGCGATTCCGGGTTTAGGGGCTCGGGTTTCAGAGCATGTTCAATGTCCGTCAGCGTTTAGGATGCAATGGCCGGAGGTATGGTTCAATTCGGTCATGGCCGAGCAAGCACAGATGAGACACGCATGCTCCCAAACCATGACAAGCTCCAAGCTATCCAGACCCGAAGCTACTGGAGCCCCATCCTGCTTTTCCTCCGGCAGGCTCAAGCCACTGCCAATGTTTTAGAACTTTTCGTAAGAGCGACCCGAGACCCTGAACTGTTCGTAGAGAATCTGCGAAGCGTTCCTGTCATCCCAACTTCAACACGAACCACCGAGATGCACCCCAAACTCTTGTGGATTTGAAGCACAAGTTGAGGTCGAAGACCCAGGTCGCCTCGGTACAGGCCGACGGGGCCTTCAGAACGCATAATCTTCACCTGGGAAGGCATAATTCGGAAGCGGATTCGGGTGTGGCATAAATTTGTAGGACGCAAGTGTCTCTCACTGATCCAGGGTCCCCGCGTCACATGTAATTTGCTTACAATTGAAAGCCTAATTTCCAAAGCAAGCAAAACCCAAAGATGGGCAGAAGCCTCTGATGATGAGCTTGAACCCTTTTCTAAACTTGTTGCAGCTTGCGCAAAAAGGCATCTGAGGATTGCACGATGGCGTCTGCTGAGCCCTGAGCGCATGGGCACGGAGCTTGCAACTAGGGGCTCCATTCAGCGGCCCAGTAGCACTCTTTCCCCGTGCGCATTTGCCGTGGTTGGTTGTGCGTGTGTAAGGACTCACATATACACCTTGCCATACACTTCTCTTTGCGCAGGAGATTAATTCAGGCTGCTTTCCCTCGACACACTTCAGTGACCCAAAGCCGCAAACGGCAGGAGGCCGCCCATTTCGCCCCACTGTGGCGTGCAAATGTCATCTGAAGCCGTGTGATGAACCTCAAAACCTAAAAGTCTCTAAGACCTTCAGCCGGCAAGAGGCTCAAAAAAGCCCGAAAACACTGCAAGGTTGATATCCTCAGCAAGGGAAACCGAAGCAAACCAATCCGAAGGATGCCTTGTAGTGGCCAGTACCCCTCCTCTGGTCATCGGTGACCCGAGTCTTGACAGTCCTGAGAATTTCACAATGTGACATGTCATGTCAATAAACTTCAAGGGCTTCAAACCCCGAACGTCCATTCCAAAGCCCTCAACTCATCCGACCAAAACCTGCCACCCATGTTATGACTCTCTGAGTGGTGTCAGAACCGTGTGCCCTCACGGCAAGGCAAGGCTCTCCACGGGCGTGACGGCAAACACAGCTTCACAAATCCCGGCCCCAAGGCCGCAGATCACATTCATGGACTGGCTGAGCTTGCCTTCCATTTGGAAGGAGCTCAAGGTCTACAAGTGGGTCGTCATGCTACAAGTCTAAGCTGGCCTACCTGCTCTAATCAAGTCCAGAACTTCGCATCAATCCCGATGCCAGCAATTGTGCAAAATGGCTGAAACTCGGGCATCTCCAAAAAAGCTTAGTGACTTGAGTCCTGGCTCCCGTGGTACAAGCTTCGGCTTAGGCTGCGAACGCCAACGAGTGTTGGTTTTCGTACCAAATGAGTGGAAACATCAACTCCAGAGCAAGAGGTCTTGCATGTACGTTGCAATTCCAAATCTCAATGATCAGGATTGAGCATGTCGGCCTGTTTCCTGGTCACGGAAGATCTGCGTGAGGTTGGTGTAAGCGCCCCACCTGGCTGACAGCGGCTGTAAGTCTTGGATTTGTAAGATGCCCTAAACTCTCTATACATCTTTGCAAGTATTGTCACCTTCTTCTGTCGCAAGAACCGAGCAGCTGAAGGACTTGGCTTCATATTACGAGGCTCAATCAAAAAAAGTCGAGGTCTTTATACTTTCTACCGTTGCAACAACTCCACACGGACACATCCTCGCTGCGCCTGCACATTTGCTGAAAGCCGGCACCGATGATCCGGACCTCAGGACAGCGGGGATGGCAAGACACAGGGCTGAGAGATGCAAAACCCTAAACCCTAAACCCTAAACCCTGAACCCTAAACCCTAAACCCTAAACCCTAAACCCTAAGTGCAAAAGGGCAGAAGTAGAAGGGTTCTCAGCGAAGCCGGCAGCCCGAGGTCCGCACGCCGGCTCCTCGGTAGAGGCCCTTAACGCCATGCTGATCAATGGTCCTCCGCGGCGCAAAAGGTTTAGGGTTTAGGGTTTCGGGTTTAGGGTCTAGGGTTTAGGGTTTAGGGTTTAGGTTTAGGGTTAAGGGTTAAGGGTTGAGGGTTAAGGGTTTAGGGTTTAGGGTATAGGCGGTTTAGGGTACTCTCCGGTCATCAGCACAGGCACGACAAAAGCACGAAGATGCGTCACATAAGCACACCAAGCGTCTTCTTGGCGCAGTCAATGATGCCAGAATACTCGGGGTTGGCCTTCCTTGAGCAGCCGCAAGGAGGTTTAGGAAGCCAACTAACTAAACGCCCTAAAATCGCAAATCTCAGTGGACCGAAAAAGACCAGAAGCCAGTGGTCAAGCCTGAAAAGGATGTCCGACACACCGACATGGGGCTTTACGACATTAGGGGTACCTTACTGCGGCCCTTGAGATAAAAGGGAGTCCCCTATGTTCGTAAACCTCCACATCAGTTCAATCCAAATTGTTTGGAGATTGACATTCCAATTCTGCATGGCTTGCAAAAATCCCTCGAAGTCGAAGAGGGCTCCTTTTGCAGACCCAGCTACGACTGCAGCTGCAATTGGGTTTTCACGTACCTGGGATGATTTTGGGATTCAGGTTTTGATTCGTGGCCGTCCTTCCGGCTTCGGGTTTAGGATGCTGAACGGCTTTGGAGTTTGATGCCTGCTAAACTCGAACTCCCAAATTGAGGGGAGATCTACACCCATAAAAAAACAGATGAAAACGTTTTGTAAATGTCGGGTCGCTCTGTGGGGTAGGTGATGGCTGCTTGCGTGCCTCCCGTGAGGAAGCCCTGCAGGGTGCACCACGGCTCGTGGATGCGTGTGTACGTGTGTGTGTGTGTGTGTGTGTGTGTGTGAATTCCAAAACAGGGAACTGCCTACTACGCTACATGTGGTTGATCTGGGGCGTGCGAATTTCAAGATGCAAAGCTTCCCAACAAAGGGATGTAAGGCTTGGGGCTTGGCAGGGTCGTTTGGCGCACTTACATTCTATGAGTGCACGGTCTGATCGCGGCAGAGATAGGCTCCTTCACCACCGTCTTCACGCCAGAGTCTTTCTTGGTAACAAACGCCATGGGCACAGCACCAGAACTACCTCAAAATTGCGATGGCGGCTAAGCTGCAAGCCAAAAAGTTCAAGTCATCAAGAAATGAAACTTTAGCATCATGTCCTCGGTGGAGCAGCAACTCAGGCATCACAAATGACACAATCTGTCTGCGAGAGGGATGACTAAGCAAGATCGCAGCTTGATTGTCGTTAGCTGGCAGGAAATGCCGCACATTTTAATGGACTGCAACACCGTACAAAGACCAATGGCCATTGGAATTGGACCTGTGTTGTGCGGGTTCATCACAATATTGCCAGCAGCTTCCAAATGCGACACACCATTCAAAAACGGATTGCTTGAAAAGCCAGCCGACTTGCATCTAGAACAGCACATGCAAAAAACATGCGCTAGCCCATACTCAACACTGCTGTTGCGGACCCACGGCGCGTGATACATCTTCTTTTGATAGAAGCTGAATTGTTTGAGCAGGTTTCCGTGGAATTGCTTGAGAAACATGTTCTGGTAACTCGCAGTAGTGGGAAAACACCGCTTGTTTCGGAATGGTGTCTGTAAACCAACTGAAGAAAATCAACAAAAATTTCCTCCCACCTGCCAGGTCAAACAATGTAAATACTTCCACCTCGCCGACCCTCTCAATGCAAATCTTGGCCGGCCGATGCTTCCACTATATTAAAACTGCACATGTGTGTGTGTGTGTGTGTGTGTGTGTTTAAGCCTCTCTCATAAGAGCCAGGGCTTGTTCTTCTGACGTCCTAGCTTTGGTGAACCGCCACTTTGCAAATTATGTCTAGAGCAGCGGATTTCTGGTTCACTCTAAACAGAAAACTCTGCGCGGCCGGCGTCCCTTATCAGCAACACTGGCGTGCAATATCCTGCAAGAAGCACCGTACCTTAATCAACAGTAGCACTGGGACCCTGTATGTCTACTCAGGAACCGAAGAAGTACTGCTGGCTGCTCTAAGTTCTAACTTCTGTAGCCGGAAGCAGCGCTGGCCACGGTGCCCGATCCAAGCTTCACAACTACACGCCGCCGCTCTTTTGCAACAGCATGCCGCATGCTAGCACACATGGATGCCTGTCAATCGTACGGGTCCTTCACGTCAGGCAGCTGTTTGCAAGCTTTTCTACAGCCGCGAAAACAGGGCCACTCACACTGAGACAGCTGGCTCAAAGGCCAAGCAATTTTCGGCTGACTGCCACAAAGGCACTGAACGTTGCAGCGATCGCCAATGCTGTGGCAGTGGTCAGTGTGACGCCCAAGACTTTCACATCCTGCGATGAGTCCAAGCGGGTCCGCTGGTAGAGCTGGTTCGCCATGGACACCGTCCGCTGAATTTGTTGCTGCTGCCCCGGATTCGCTAGGCCCGGCTGCTGCAGTGCAACCTGGCCCTGCAGAGCAAAATGAGAGAGCAGCCTCACTGAGCTCACTTTCTCCTTGTTGACAAGGACACCGGCCACAAAGTATGGCACAGCACCAGTGACGTACGCCATCAGAAAGGTAAGCGCGATGAGGTAGAGGAGGCCATGTTCCAAAGCGTGCATGAAATCAAAGCTGAAAGTAGACATCGGAAGTGTCAGCACCGCTGCCGCAACAACTTCCACGTCCATCGTCAGCCGCATCGCAGAGTAGCGTGCCAGGCATAGCTCGTGGACTTCTGCCCAGACAAGCAGATCCGACGGAACCTCCACACGCATCACTGGAAGAACATGTTCAGCAGCCACTTTTTGGCCACAGAGAGTGGCGTTCAGAGTCTTGAGTTTGGTAAATCGCTTTGTCAAAGCCTCGGCCCTGGTGATCAGTGCCGTCATGGAGTGGAAGAGACCGCTCACAAGCAAACCTGCAGACAGGCTCAACATCAGCGTGATGCTCCAGCCATGGCGCAGTGGGGGAATCCACCAGGCCAGAAGACATGCTCCTGCCCCGAGGCAGAAGAAAAGCACTCGCAATAGCAAGAGCGGCAGCCATATCAGCAGCAGCTCCACGAGCGATGAGCGACACGGAAAGCCGACGCACATCTGCTTTGCAAAGACTGCGGCATCCATGGGACCTTCCAAGCCGCGGACGTAGCTAGGCAAAAGGCCCTTTGGTCGGGCAATCTCTACCGTATTGGGAACACTGAGCGTGACGTTGGACAAGCTGTTGAGCTTGTCCTCCTGTGCCGAGAACCAGTCGGACGCTGGGAAGGATGCTGCAACGCAGCGAATACTCTCAATACCAACCACAGCGTGCCGGGCATCTGTCTGCTGAGGCAAGAAGAACTTCAGGTCTCTCATGAAATCAAGGGAGCGGAGGTCGTTGTACAGATCTGTATAGGTATGATACTCCACATCAGTCCACCCGCTACAAGGACCCCACTTTGACGCAGCGAGGGGCTGTGGTGAAATCGGAGGAAGGCTCTCCAAACAGTGCTGGGTGGCTGCCTGCTCCAGCTGCTTGATGACCTCATCTGGCTGGCCACATTCACGGGCCACAAACGCCAGAAGGCGCATTGCTTGGTGCTGCATGGCTTTGCCGGACTTCTTGGGCTGGGCCATTCTGTCTGCAATGGTGCCAGGCACCAAAAGACTCAGGGCCACCAAGGGAAACCACATAGCAAAAGGCTCGCGGGCACTCTGGTGCGCAGCAAACATGAAGAACGCAACACCGCTCAATGCCATGGCAGGTACTGCACTGCCTGGCAAGCACAAGGATTCAGCAAACTGCAAGGCCGTCTGCGCTACGCTTCTGCTGTCGCTTGCGAGAGTTGGTCGGAGCCACTTCAGCACAAGCAGCACTGTGGCCGCGCAAGCAAGCCTTGAAACCGTTCAGGGGTTCATCCAAAGTGGTTCAAGTCTTCTTCGAAAAGTGGGAAGACATCATTTTTGGTCTAGAAGGGTTCACGTCTCCTAACCATACAACATGATTTCCAACAAGGGCCCAGCAGCGGGAACGCGAGTCGAAGCGCCAGGCTCAAGAGCGAGGCCCAAGGCTGCACCGGGAGATGCGCCGGCGTATCCGGCGCACCCAAGGATCTCATGGCGCAGGAGGCGAACCCTCCACCACAACCGTCCCAAACACACCAGCCAGGGTCCCCGCTGAACTGACTGTCAGAAGGAGACTCTTCTGTGAACCCTAAGAAAACAAGGGGGCAAGGGCCGTACCCGGGAACCTTAGGACCTACAGCCCAAGGCACTTGAACCAAACACGCCGGGAGGGCAGCGTGCAACTCGCGGAGTGCAGCCGCGATCGGACATGCAGCACCTGGACACATGCCGAAACTCGAAGTAGCCCATGAATCAAGCTCAGAATTTCCTGAGCTGGAGTTATCCCAATTCTTCGGAAATGGACGTGAAGACTTAGTTCCCTGACCCTTTCAGAATGGTCCGGGCTTTCCATTCAGAGGCTGCAGCTACTCCTCCTAACCGGCCACTGTTTGTTTCTTGCACGACTTGCACCCTTGGACAGTCGCTCTGCTTGTTTCCCAGCTTGGGCTATGATGGGTTTAGGTGCATGAATCGAAATACGCCGCAACAAGGGCCCGACATCGGCTTGACATCGTCATAAAATAAAGGCCCTGTCAAGGGATCTCCTTATATTGAATCCTACCACCCTGTTTTGAGAAATCCCCACAGTGAGCTAGAAGCGTCACGAGGTACGATCACAAAAGAGCCTGTGACCGCTGCAACGCGTGAGCGACTTTCTCTAGGATCCTTGAGCCAAGCAAGACAGGTTGCTTCTCCCAAAGAAGCAGGAATCCTGCAGAAAACAGAATCACACGGTTTTGGGAATTTTACTACAGCCTTGAAAGGGCTCCTCAAGTCTACACTCTTTGCTCAACGGTTTCACAGCAGTCTGCCGGCGTGAGAACGAGATCACCTGGCGGCGCATTGGCATCCTGCCAATTCTGGCTTTCACTCACATTCTCCAGATATGGCTGCTAGCATAGCTGCTCTGGATTTTGCCCCAGATCTCCGTCAAAGGCAAGCTGCGCATGCTGATTGCCACTACAGTACTCATGGCTGAAGCCATGGCCGATGCCGTAGCCGCCGTCAACCTGATGCCCAAGATGTTTATATCCTGTGACGAGTCGGATCTGATCTGCTGGATTAGCTGGCTCGCCATCGACACCGTCTTCTGAATCTGCTGCCGTTGCACCTCATCCGTCAGGCCAGGCTGCTCCAAGGCAATCTGGGCCTGCAGGCCGAACTGAGAAAGCACCGTCAATGTTCTGGCCCGCTCCATATTGACCAGGACACCAGCCACAAAGAAAGGCACGGCAGCAGCGATGTACATGAGCAATGAATACAGCGCAATCAGGGACAAGAGACCAGGCTGCCAGTTCTCTTCCAGTGCGAAGCAAAGGGTGCAAGTAGCCATTGAGAGCGCTAGAACGGTTGCTGCAAGAGCTTCCATATCCATCCTGAGTTGCCTTGTAGCGTGGCGTGCAAGGCACAACTCTTGCACCTCTGCCCAAACCAGCAAATCTGACGGAACGTTCACACGCATCACTGGAAGAAACTGTTGAGAAGCCACATGGGCACCACAAAGCATCGCATTAAAGGCTTTAAGCTGTGCCAATCGCTTTGTCAAAGCTGAGACCCATAGAAGAAGCTGGGCCATGCAGCTGAGTACGCCATCGACGAGGCCCCACGCCACAAACACTCCGAACATTAGCTTCTTTTGGCGTCCATCAACCCAGGAAAAAAGACGCCACGCCAGCCCACATGCCCCCACTGAAAAGAATA
Organism: Symbiodinium natans; assembly: GCA_905221605.1. Classification (NCBI taxonomy): domain Eukaryota; class Dinophyceae; order Suessiales; family Symbiodiniaceae; genus Symbiodinium; species Symbiodinium natans. Next base: position 334,447 of record CAJNDS010002427.1, read on the forward strand.
GGAAAAGGCCGCATGAGATAGAAAACGGCAGACCAATCAACACTTTTTCAAGCAGCGATAGACGGTTTGGCGGTGAAATGCACATCTGGTTTGCAAAGTCTGTGGCGGCCATGGGACCTTCTAAGCTGTGGAAATAGCTTGGCAGAAGCAGGGGCTCTGCCGTGGGCACCTTCTCACTCTTCATGCAGAGCATGACGTTGGACAAGTTGTGAACCCTCTGCTGCTGGTTCAAGAAGCGATCGGATGACGGCCAAGACCGAATCACGCCCTTGATGCTGCGAATCAACACCTTCCCACTGGAGACGTCATCACCCGAGGGCAACTCGATTTGCAAGTCTTCTATAGTCTCTAGTGAACTGAGTTCTTTGTAGAGCTCTGCATAACTTGAGTGCTTCACCTTGCTAGTCAAGATAATCTTGCGTTTGCGGGCAACGTATCGACCCGCAGAGATGTTCTCCAAGGAGCTGCGTTGCGTTGTTTTCTCCAGCTGGCGAATTGTTTCGTCGGACTCTCCACATTCCCGGGCAATAAGCACAAGGATTCGCATGAACTTTCGGTGCATAGCACCATTGAAGTCCTTGGAGAGAGTTGCTATGGAGGCAACATTCGCAGGAATCGACAAACAGGAAGCCAGCCAGGGAAACCACACCGCACAGGGAGGCCCAGTGTGGCGATAACTGGTGAAGGCGTAGTAGCCGCCTATGTTGCATGCCATCATGAAAGGCACTGCCACGCCCAACAAGGCCGCGTAGGATTTGAAAAATACCTTAGTTTGCGCCACAATTGCCAAGTCCTCACTTCCAGGCGTGGGCTGGAGCAACTTCAGCTTCAGCAGTGCCGCAGTGACCAAGTAAGAGGCGGGGAACAACAGCCGCAGTGCCAAGCAAATTAGCACGGTGGAAAGCTGCACCGCCGGAGTTGTCGGGCTGTAGAAATCGCCCAAACCAAGCGGAGGGTATGCGCTTGTCCACTCGCTGTTCGCCTCCTGTTTTTCCGCTTGTGGCTCGGAAGCTGCCATGACGAAGCATGTACTAGCATTTCTCTAACAACCAATGGCTGAGGAAGGACAAAGCGGTTGATGTGAAGCTGTGTGAGGGTCTGCGCAGTACCTATTCACCATACAGACATTTATTGAAGAAGAGGTATGAGTCTATACGCATAGAAGACTGCAATCAGGGTTTGGTTGTTTGATTTTGGGGATCCCTCTTCACAATCACATATCGCCACTTGGATCCCCTGAAAAGCCGATGGCGCCCTTGTTCTATCTGACACTTGGCTCAACAAGCATGCGTGCACGGACGGGTGCCGGGTGCATCATAGCTCGAGCGCGGCTTCCATCAGATCCCGGCCCCTCCCAAACTCGCAAAAGCCTCTAGAACCCCGAGGAAGGCCTCAGTGCCATGTCTTGGGGCCTTCCTTCAAGAGAGGGGACGGACTTTGCCCCGCGGAAGCGTTTTTTTTTTGCTTAGCCGTGGCTGTGAGACTTTTCGAGTTCGTTTTTGCTTAGCCGTGGCTGTCTCCCTTGGCCATGGCTAAGCAAAAAAGAAACACCTCCAACCTTGGCGGGAGCGTCTTTTCTGCTTAGCCGTGGCTGTGAGGCTCCCTTGCAGCCAGGGCTAAGCAAAAAAAACCACCTCCAACCTGGGCGGGAGCGTTTTTTTTTGCTTAGCCGTGGCTGTGAGGCTTCCTTGCAGCCAGGGCTAAGCAAAAAAAAACACCTCCAACCTTGGCGCGAGCGTATCTTTTTGCTTAGCCGTGGCTGTGAGGCTCCCTTGCAGCCCAGGGCTAAGCAAAACATAAACGCCTCCAACCGCCGTGGCAGGAGCGTTAAGTTTAGGGTTTAGGGTTTAGGGTTTAGGGTTTAGGGTTTAGGGTTTAGGGTTTAGGGTTTAGGGTTTAGGGTTTAGGGTTTAGGGTTTAGGGTTTAGGGTTTAAGGTTTAAGGTTTGGGGTTGAGGGTTTAGGGTTTAGGGTTTAGGGTTTAGGGTTTAGGGTTTAGGGTTTAGGGTTTAGGGTTTAGGGTTTAGGGTTAGGGCTTAGGGCTTAGGGCTTAGGGCTTAGGGTTCAGCATCTCAAGTCCGAGCTTGTCAAGCAGCTTGTCAAGCGTTGGAAAAAAAAAACCCACCCACCCAAGAAACCCATAACATTGAGAAAATACAAAGTTCACTCAATACATTCCCAGTAGTTAATTTTTAACGGACCCAAAACCCGAAGTCTAATCTAAGGCCCACAATAGGTCTTTATGCTCTTAGGGCCTGAAACCCTACGGTTTAGAAGCCCCTATCGGTCAAAGCTCGGTTTTGGTCAAAAATCCAGAAAACGAGAGGCCACCCAGAACCGTCGATTTCAGTACTAAAAAATCGCATTTTTAACTGGGACCCAGGCCGATCCTGGGGTCCCTCCCCCTCATTTGGGGTGTTTTTGGAGGCAAACTTTCCCTCCCAAGGGGGGGTCGGAGTTTGAGGTTTAAAATTGAAAAATGGGGACCCGAGCCGATCCTGGGGTCCCCCTCATTGGGGTGCTTTTGGAGGCAAATTTTCCCTCTCAAGGGGGGGTCGAGTTTGAGGCAAGGGGGGGTCTCCGAAGACTATTTTGCGTTTAAAATTGAAAAATGCGACCCCCCCCTTGACCAAAACTAGGAAAAGGCCGCCCCCATTCATCAGAATTGAGGGTTAAAAGCCCTGAAACATCCTGAAAAACATTGAAAAACCTAACAACTCTGAACACCTTGAAAAAAACTCGAGGAAAAGGAAATTCACCATTGCCCACTTTTGAGGCCGAAATTCACCGTTGCCCACTTTTGACGCCAGGAAAGTCACCGTTGCCCACTTTTGAGGCCAGGAAAGTCACCGTTGCCCACTTTTGAGGCCAGGAAAGTCACTGTTGCCCACCTTTGAAGCCAGGAAAGTCACCGTTGCCCACTTTTGAGGCCGGAAAGTCGCCGTTGCCCACTTTTGAGGCCAGGAAAGTCACCGTTGCCCACTTTTGAGGCCAGGAAAGTCACCGTTGCCCACTTTTGAGGCCAGGAAAGTCACCGTTGCCCACTTTTGAGGCCAGGAAAGTCACCGTTGCCCCCTTTTGAGGCCAGGAAAGTCACCGTTGCCCATTTTGAGGCACCGTTGCCCACTTTTGAGGCCGAAAATCACCGTTGCCCACTTTTGAATTGGGGTTTAATTTCATTATGATATTAGGGTTTAGGGTTTAGGGTTTAGGGTTTAGGGCGTGCTAGACGGGAGCGCGCTTTGGGAGCGCGCGGTAGTCTGCAGACCTACCCACCCCAAGACCGCCCACTTACAACTCTCAAGGAGTTAAGACCTTTTATTTTTTTACAAAGCAACACGTGAGTCAGCACGGGGATTTCCACAAGGTGCGTGGACCAAGCGCAAAGCTGCAGCAGACGGAAACGAGGCAGGGCCCGTGAAGACAGCTTGGGTTGGGGCGAAGGGGCTGGGGGATGGGCCAGGAACAGAGAAAGGCAGTGAGGCTTGGTTGGCGCGAAGGGGCTCCAGCCAGGGCAAGGGCCAGCGCCAACACCAGGGCCAGGGCCAGGGCCAGGGTCACCAGGGTGAGGGCCACACAAAGGAAAGGGCAGGGCCAGCGCAGGGTCAGGAACCAGGCCCAGACTGCCCAGCAGAGGCAAAGGGCCAGGGCGGAGGGCCGGGGCCAGGGCCAGGGCCAGGGCCAGGGCCAGGGCCAGACCAGGGCCAGGGCCAGGGTCAGGGCCAGGGCCAGCACAGGGGCAGGGGTGAGGGTCAGGGCCAGAAGGGCCAGGGTCAGCCAGAGCCAGGGTAGCAACCCCAACAAAACGGCCCCTGGTCCCCTCAGCCCAGCGGACGGACCAGGGGTCTCAAGGGGCCGTCCCAGGGGGCCCTCCAATGCAGGACCCCACCAGGTGCGCGGACAGCTTGGGGTTTAGGGTAAAATAATATAATACAGTGACAACTGCTGACTCGGCCTGTGCCTGCCTGGAGGGTAAGCCAGCCTGGAGGCCAGCTCGGTCGCCCGCCTGGGGCTCCCTCGCAGGGTCTCACTGAGCGCTCGACCAGCGCCCGCCTACCCCAAAAGACAAGAGAGTGTTTAGGGTTTAGGGTTTAGGGTTTAGGGTTTAGGGTTTAGGGTTTAGGGTTTAGGGTTTAGGGTTTAGGGTTTAGGGTTTAGGGTTTAGGGTGTGTCAGGGGAGGGCGCGCGCTCGGGTGTGAAACACCCCGGGCCGCGCGCTAGCGTTGCCCGTCAACCCACCCCGGCCACCCAAACTATACTCTATTAGGGTTTAGAGTTTATGGAATTTATTTTCTCGTGCCCTGATGCTTGCTTTGATGTTTTTGAAATTGCGCTGTTAGGGTTGAAGCTGGGGTTGGGGTCAGGGCCGGTAGAGGCCCTCATTTATTTGAAGGTCAGGGAAACCGTTTGTGCCTGCTCCTGGATTCCCCTTCTTAAGGTCCTCAGGCCGGTGGCTCCGGGGGCCTTCTGGGGCTTCTTGGGGGCTTTCCTGGCCCTTCCGGGGTAAAATGAAGGGGTGCCCAAAACCATCGATTTCAGTACCAAAAAATTCGCAGTTTTCATTGCGGGTACGGGCATCCTGGGGACTAGGGGCCTTTTGAAGCCTTTTGGTGGCTCTTGGGGTCTCTCACCCTGTTCGGACCTTCGGCGTGTCAGGGGCCGTAGAGGCTTTATGCATTTGAAGGTCAGGGAACCTATAAAGAATTATTCGCCAATGCGAAAATCAATCGCTAGGGATTAAGCTGGGGTTCGGGGTAGCCTCGGCCCTTTTCGGGCCTTCGGCACGTTAGGGCCCGTAGAGGCGCTTATTTGCTTGAAGGGCTTCGGTTTTGCGGTGTTAGAGTTTAAGCTGGGGTTCGGGGTACTCAGCCCTTTTCGGGCCTTCGGCACGTCAGGGCCCGTAGAGGCCCTTGCTGATTTGGAGGCTTCCTGGGCTTTCCTGGTCCTTTTCGGGTGAAATGCAGGGGTGCCCAAAACCATCGAGTTCAGTACTAAAAAATAACATTTTTCATTGCGGGCAGGGGTGCCTACAACCATCTTCTTCAAAAATCATTGCGGGCACGGACAATCTTGCGGTCCCCCTTCTTTTAGGGGGCCTTTTTGGTGGCTCTTGGCGCCTCTTGGGGGCTTCCTGTAAAAAAAAACATTCTTCATTGGATGGCCCTCTTGGCGCGGGGCCAAAGGCGCGGGGGCCTTCCTCTAGGAACCCGGGCCCTTCCAGGCCTTTGACCCTGGAATTCCAAGGTTTGGTCTCAAGAAAGCCCTTGTTGGTCCGCCCAAGGGGTTGGCCCGAAGGGCCCTTGGCCGGGAGGGCCCTTCTTGGGCCGCCTTGGCCTAGGGGGGCCCAGGAAACCCTTGGCCCAGGTCAGGGGGTTTTGGACAGGGGCCATTGGCTTGGCGGCCCTTGGCGTGGGAGCCTTGCGTCGGGGGCTCTACGCTTTGGGTGGCCGTTGGTTGGCGCCCTTGGCTCGGGGCGTCCTGCCTCCCAAAATCACAAAATTGAGCAAGCAGCCTGCCTGGACCCCTGGCCAGCCTCCTCATCCAGGCGGCCGCCGGGGGGGCCCGGCAAACCCTGAACCCAAAACCCTGAAACGACCTTAACCCTCACCTTGTCCGTTTCTCTTTTCGCTTGCGGGCTGTAAGGCCCTCGGCCGAGCGTTCGGGGTCTGTCGCTCGACGGAAGCGACCCCTCACTTAGTTTAGGGTTTAGGGTTTAGGGTTTAGGGTTTAGGGTTTAGGGTTTAGGGTTTAGGGTTTAGGGTTTAGGATTTAGGATTTAGGTTGTAGGGTTTAGGGTTTAGGGTTTAGGGTTTAGGGTTTAGGGTTTCGGGTTTGGGGTTTCGGGTTTAGGGTTTAATGTTTAGGGTTTAGGGTAGTTTAGGGTTTAGGGTTTAGTGGCGCCCAGGCGGCCAGGTGTCCAGAGCACCAACGGACAAGCCTGTCTGGAACCCACACTGAGGTTTGGCGTTTAGGGGTTTAGGGGTTTAGGGGTTTAGGGGGTTTAGGGGGTTTAGGGGGTTTAGGGGGTTTAGGGGGTTTAGGGGGTTTAGGGGGTTTAGGGGGTTTAGGGGGGTTAGGGGGGGGGTTTAGGGGGTTTAGGGGGTTTAGGGGGTTTAGGGGGTTGGGGGTTTTAGGGGGTAGGGGGTTAGGGGGTTTAGGGGGTTTTAGGGGGTTTTGGGGGGTTTAGGGGGTTTAGGGGGTTTAGGGGGGGGTTAGGGGGTTTAGGGTGCTTCCGGGAACCAGGCCGTCGATTTAGTGGTTAGGTTTTTTAAGCTTTATAGGGTCTAGGGCACCCGCACGCGGATTTCAAAAAAAAACTCTAAACCCTTACTTAAACACTCACCCTACTCCCCCCCCCCCATTTGTGAAGTTATTCTATAAAACCTTTGAAGCAAACTTGGACCACGCGGACCACGGGACCACCCCGCCAGCGGCCGTCCGACCGTCGCACCGTCTAAGCGTCTGACCGTCCGACCGCCAGACCGTCCGACCGTCCGACCGACCGTCTAACCGTCCGAGCGTCTGACCGTCCGACCGTCTGACCGTCTAACCGTCCGACCGTCTGACCGTCCGACCGTCCGACCGTCTGACCGTCCGACCGTCTGGCCGTTTTTTTCACTTGTACACATGAGAGGCATTAGCCGTGGCTGTGGAAACCCTTGCAGCCAGGACTAAGCAAAAAAAAGACGGGGCCCGACTTTGCCCGGGAAGCAATTCGCACAAAATTCCTTCTCTCGCAGAGCAAAATTTCGCACAACGAAGTCGAATCTCAACAGTCTGTGGGCCTCAGATTGGCTTGCACTTGGTTGGTGGGCAATAGCACGTGCCATGATTACCATACTTGCAGCCCAACTTATAAGCACCCATCATCCTCCGAGTAGTGAAGGATCCCATACTGAAGGGGCCCAGATCTGCGGGTCTCTCTGTGAAAGTTCAGCCCGGCGACCAACTCATTCACGAAACGCTACTTTCTGCTTTCACGCCGCAGCCATTCAAGGAGAGGTTCTCACAAGTCCGCACCGAAATTCAGAACAGCATGGACGATTGCAACGACGATGACAAGTTATGACGGAATCTCAATCTCTGAATTTCCAGAGTTATGACCCAGAGCTTCCAAAACTTCTTAATTAAGGAAATGACCTTTAAATCAGGCATCTCTCTCTCTCTCTCTCTCTCTCTCTCTCTCTCTCTCTCTCTCTCTCTCGACAGCGCTGAGCAAGTCAAAGGTCTGACTACTCGTCCGCAGCCCTTTCAGCTGGGGTTAGCGTAAAAACTCTATGTGACGCCATTCCCTACGACTTTGTGCAATGGGGTGCAGGTTTCGCCAAAGATCCGTATTGCCGAAGAGTGGTGAGTGTGCTTGCGCGATATCCGACGCGGTGAGGTGCTGGTAAAGGGGGTCATTAATGTGATACGGTTTAGGGACGGGATTTGGAGATTGTCTAGCTTGGTAACGCTGGTACGCTTGTGTCATGGTGATTTCTGGCCAATGTAATCTAGGGTGCCCTACTCTGCGTCTATGTAATCTGCGATAGGCATGGGCTGATTGGAAAACGCTCTGTTGTCCCAAAGTTTGAACCAGAAGGCCAAGGGGTCTTGGGTTCATAAGGAAAGGCATGGCATGACATAACCCTTGCAACAAGTGTAACATGCGCACTCCGAAACGGACGTCACTTTTTCCAAGGCGTGTGTTGGGTCCCACCGATGCAGCATGCAGCCTACAGGCCTTGCACAAGAAGGTGTGCCTGGTGGCACATACAGCCAGCCACGGGCGTGGCATACTCCAGGCGTCCCAAGCCACAGGTGTGGCACAGTCAGGCATCCTTCCACTGCTCAAGTGTTACAGACCGGCACTTGCACCTTGTGCTCTCAGGGCGGAGAGGGTGGGTAACAAAATTTTTTATGCTTGCGCCACAAAGGCAACGAGGCCTGACATTTCACAAGTCAATGCATGCTGCAAAAACCATCTTGTGTGCATCTGAAGAATCCGAAGCGAGAAGCAACTTTCAAAGGACTTTTCAAAGCACAAGTTTTTCCCCCATCCCAGCCCGCCCTAGTTCAAACAGAGGGACAATCCCGTTGGGGGAACCCAAGTGGTTTGTCCCAAAGTTTGAACCAGAAGGCCAAGGGGTCTTGGGTTCATAAGGAAAGGCATGGCATGACATAACCCTTGCAACAAGTGTAACATGCGCACTCCGAAACGGACGTCACTTTTTCCAAGGCGTGTGTTGGGTCCCACCGATGCAGCATGCAGCCTACAGGCCTTGCACAAGAAGGTGTGCCTGGTGGCACATACAGCCAGCCACGGGCGTGGCATACTCCAGGCGTCCCCCCTTTAGCAGAGCATGCCGCGCCAGTGAGCCCAACCCAAACCTACCATTCCGTTTTGTCAAGCAACTTCTGCCTCTTAGTGGCCTTAGGCTCAATTTTCTTAGCAGCTGACATGGCTGCTCGTTCATCCCTGAAGGATTCGTAGTGCTCATGCAACTCGTGAAACAATCCCATTGGCAAATCTTTCAACGCAACTGTCACCCTTTTTGAAGGAACAAAGTTTTCCGTTTTCAAGTTAGTCAAATCGTCGGCATCCTGATTTTCTTCCCGTGGCCTCCAGGCAAGCTTGCAAACCTTATTAGCCTCACGAAGGGCAACCGACAACTGCATGTGGATCCCTTGCACGGGCCACTTGTTAGATAAACCCTTTGCAGCGATGGCCGGGGTGGCTTTGTTGTCAGTTCCACCGCACACCTGCATCTTCAAGGAGTCCCGCCCGGCAGATTTCTTCAAATGCCCGAATGCATGAAGCCCGACATATGAGCCGAGCAGCTCCGCGGCAGTGGAGGCCCACTCGGACGACCCATCAGGTTTGAAGAGTGCTGGCAAGTCATTAGGGAAAACCTCCAAAGCAAACCACGGTGCTTGCCTAGTATCAACCCCATGATCTAAGGACCAGCCCCCCAACACAATGCGCCCCCTTTCGCACTTAGCATCCGTCCGAAATGCCTGCCTCTGTTGCGCTGGCCAGGTCATGTGCACAGAATCAAGTCGAGCTCCTGATGAAAATTGGTGGCGGAAAAATCGAAGGACTAGCATCACCAGCTCGGGTAGGCGCGCCACTGTGCTGCGGCTGAGCACCCCGTTCCAAGCAAACAATGGTGCCAAGAAAGGTTTCAACCAAGTGATCATGCGTGTCACAAAGTTGAGACGTCCGGTGAACTCCACCAGCCGCCTGCCAGACACCATCCACCCGTCGGCTTCCACTCGATCGATCCATTCAATGATCCAGGATGCCCGCTTCTCCGAAATGCCAGCTGCCCACGTGAAGTAGCTGAGGTGATATCCAATGTAGTCCACTTCCACTCCCCCTTTGAACTTGTGAAAAGAGAAAGGAGTCCCCATCACTTCAAGGGCCAAGAAAAGCAGCCATAGGGTATCGTACTTATCGCAGCCAAACACCACGACGTGGAGATCATCCACGTAGATCAACATGTAGAATTGGTCCAAGGAAAGGACCCGGAAAGTCCACCGTCCAACGGCTCCGAAAAGGCGCGACCAGTAGTATGCGGCAGAGCTGACCCCAAACGTTCCAACGCAATTTAGCCAAAGCACGCGCGATTGCGAGGATGCCTTGCACGACAAGCGTGGCCAATCGGCCTCCCGCACCTTTACGCGTCGGTGCGCCTGGCTGATGTCGGCGCATAGGGAAAAAGGAGCCTCCTTGCTCTCCTTGACGCGTGCTGCCACCTCTTGAAGGTCTTCTGGTCCAGGAACCTGCAGTTTGTCTGTGATCACGATCCGGTTGTTTAGGTTGATGCCATGGGTGCCGTCATGTAGCGGCTGCACATCACCATTAGCTTTGGTCACTGCTCCCATCGCAGCGATCAGCACAGCGTCCTCTCCATATTTCTTCTTAGCCTCAGCTTCCGTGGTGCAGATCATCAGGCCTTCCCGTTCGTCTTGACGAAACTTCTCTTCCAACTGCTCAGCATTTAGTTCGGCTGACCGGTAGTTCACCATGGAGGGATCAAACTCGGTCTCGTCAAGCTTCCGGAAGTGCGTCCTCTTCGGGAACACCTGAGGAGCCCTGCCGATGGGCTTATCCCAACCAAGGGGCACCCCTTCTGCAAACGAGTCCTTCCCTTGGTCCAGGATTGCATAGTCAGGATCCCCAAACACCCGGAGCGACTGGGAAAGCATGTGCAACATGAAAGGTTGTCCTTGGGGAATCTGCATTGCCTGCTCAGGGTCTGGCAACAAAGCAGCAATCCGTTCCCTGACCTTAGCGATGGTGCTGCGTGAAAATGGTGAGCTCTCCATCCTCCCCGTGGCAAGCATGAAGGCAGCTTTCTTCCTGTCGGGGATGGCCTCCCGCAGCGCACTGACAAGAATCCTGCGTATGCTAAGTGAATGGCTGTGCTCGATGTCGGAAGCCAATGCCCCACGTGACTTCGGTCGCCACCTCCCCGGGGAGCACAAGCCAAATCCATCCACAAGTTCACGCCGGACCTGTGTGTGCCGACAACGCAAGGCCGGCCCACTGCAACGGGATGTGCGTGGGTCAAACTCTTGGGGGTCACCAACGTCCTCGCCATCGGGTTGGTCGGAAAGGGGAGCCTCAAATGCCAGCAGGATGGTCCCTCCTGTTGGGGTGCTATGCGGGGCCTTTAGAAGGGTTCCTCCTGTAGGGGTGCAAACCGAAGGGTCCCTAGACGAGGAAGCCAAACCAGGTGCCCAGGATGGTCCCTCCTGAAGGGGTGCCAAGGACGGGGCCCGGGGCCTCCAGGATGGTCCCTCCTGAAGGGGTGCTAGAGCCAGGATCAGGTGCCTCCAGGATGGTCCCTCCTGAAGGGGTGTTAGTAGCGTGGAGTTCATGTTGCTTTAATGCCATCGCCGGCACCGCTTCGGCCTCCCGATCAGCGAGCCCCTCCCCCCCTTGCTGTGGCAGGTGAGCAGATGGGGGAAGGACGAAGCCCAAAGAGAGGAGGTTATCACGCATGGGCGGTGACAGCGAGTGAAGGCGGGTGACTGGGAATCCAACTAAGAGAACTCGATCACCAGTCCACGCCTCGGTTTGATGGAAGCAGTTGTGAGCCTGGAGCTCCTGCGGAGCTTGGGCCACTGGGAGAAGAACGCCTTTGCGCGGGATGCCGCGAACCATGCGCACGACATGACCGTGGCTGCTTTCCATCCAAACCTGCCCATCTTGGAAAGTGGTCAAGGCAAGAAGCAAGTTGGGATAAGGCGCGTTGTGCACGTCTTTGTGCATAGTACTCTTGACGTTATTGAACACCACAAGGGAACTAAAGGGCTTGTTGGGGAAGGCATCACGCAGGAGCAAGGTGAGGCACTTAAGGGACTGAGGGAACACCCGGCAAGAACGGCGCAAACCCGTGATGCCACCCTTAGTGTAGGCTCCGCCGAAGAAGGCCTTGCCGCCACTTTGCTCCGTGGCCGCATCTGCCACTGCTGCCGGATGCGGTGCTTCGTATTCAAGCAGGCGTGCCAGAGCTTCTCCATCATGTTTCCCAAGCTTACGCGAATCGGACTGCTCTAGCAAGCATGTGGCGAACTGTTCAGCCGGATGGCCGACGTCGTCTGTAGCGCGCCCAGACAACTGCCAATCACATGCCATCTGCACCACATGTTCACAGAAGGCCAACGGAAGAGGTGTGTCCGTCTTCCAACTTCCATCGTGCGCTATGCCTGCGCCACCATGATGCAAATGCTCGCACCGGCCAATTGGCCCTACATAGGACCCTGTTGCATCGAACTGCGGCCATCTGAGCTGCGCCTCAGGGCCTGCTAAATTGGTTGCCAGCCTCGTGGGGTGAGGAAGATCGCCCCCGAAAGTGCACATGTGTACTGCCCATGTTGCCGCATGTTCATCACCTTCCACAAATGCACGAAGCTCATCAAGTTGCCAAATGCTAGCTGGCCTTTGACCCGAATGTAAAGCACCCAGATCTTCTGGGTGGACGAGTAGCCAACCCATGCCCGATTTGATTGCCGCTTTGATTACGTTGAAAGACTGCCGCAAGTAAAAATTCTCTTGATCAACAGCAGCACGCGACCTCTCTGCCAACCAAGGAAAACCAAAAGGATAAGTGTGCGACCTGGAAGGACCAGGCCCATGCCGCCCTGTCCTGCGGTGCTCTCTTGCACGACTGAACGTCTTGCAAGGCGGCGAAAGCAAAACAATATCCCATGAATGTTCATGAATCTCGGTGAAAATGCGATCCCATGCCTCTGGTTTAAACCATGCATCATCATCGCAATCAAGCAGGAAGCCAACCTTAAGCTCGCTCCCCGTCCTCTGTGCTGCATTCTTAAAACACACATGCATCTGCTCGTTTGCGCCGTGACTGCCGAAGCCCACCAAGACCCTGAGTCAGTGCTTCGGAGCATCCGTTGTCTTGCCAGAGTGATGCTGTTGCCAATGTTGCCACGTAGGATGTGGCCCGTGGCATCCTTTGACCATGCAGCAGTGTACCATGCCGCAGTTTCCATCACATCCTGGCCCGGAGTAGTCAAAGCAGATCCACCTCCCGTCTGGCGTTCGAGTGGTGGTGACGCTCTCACGCTTCCCTTTGCCAGGACCCTTTGGGTCCTTTCCTTTCTTGTCCTTGCCCTTTTGATCGCCACGTCCTTTGTCATCTCCTTTGCGCGGTGTGCCTTTGCCCCAGCCAGCTCCTTTTCGCCAGGTGTCCCGATGCCATTTTCCATCATCGTGCTGGCCATCCCATTGATCACTGCCACGCTTTCCTCTGTTTTGCAGCGCTATGGGAGCTGTGAAATACTGTTCTTTCAACTGTGCATCATCTGTCACCTCCCGAAGGGTCTCGCGCAAGGGGCGGGAATCACGAAAGGCTCTCTTGATCGCTTCTTTCCTCAACTCGTATTCATAGTTGAGAATCACCACCCATGGCGGTTTCAGTGGGATTTGATCCATCTTCCCGCCCTTCCCGGTGACCGGGACCTGCAGCAAGTACACCCGTTCTCCAAGCAAGTAGTTTGCATATCCCAGCCAAGCATCTGGCCCCATGCCTTGGAAAAAGATCTTGTTCTTGTACTTGGATGCCAAAAATGTCCACATATTGCCCTCAACTCTCAGCACCGTTCTCAGCTCTTCTGTATGTGAGGGCATTACCCCTTTGTTCTTCTGTTTGACGATCCTGACATGACCTCCAGTATCCACTGTCGTCTGTATCCCCATGGTCTTCACCTTCTTCTTGGATGTCACTTCAGAAAGGGCACTAGCGGTGATCTCGCCACTCTCGACCTCCTCAAGCTTTGCAGAGATGTAGTCGTCGGAAGGCTCGAATGCCTCCTCGAGCGTCCCGTGGGCTGCCTCATACGCAACCCTCATAGCCTGCTTCTCAGTCTGCGTCACTGGTCTGCTGACGCCCAGCATGCGCGCCTCTGCCCTCAACTCCGTCTCCTTGCTGGCGACCTCGCGCGATGTCTCCCAGGCTGAAACTACTGCTGCAACGACAGCTCTGCTCGCCTGGTCCGTGGCCTCCAACTGGTGATCATCTTTCAAAGCAGTGCGCACTTCGCCCCGTGTGTCAGCGTATGTCGAGAATCGCTTCACTGACTTGAAGTTTTGTCCCAATCGATACTGCAATCCCAAAGGCATACCGCATTCTTGGAAAATATGCACCAGATCAGAACTTACCTGCTTATCAAGAAAATCAAGGGCTTGGTCCTGGGTGACCCCTGTCGGCAACTCTGCTGGCCCAGGAGCCGGCGCCGCTCCGGCCATTGCACCAGGTGCTTCTCAGCACAGCGTCCCCGCACCTCAGCACATGCACAGTGGACCTATGAAAGAAGCAGAAAATCCCGGAAAATTCGAGCCATCAATCTGCGTACGAACCTCACAAGTGCACCTCCAACAGTGATCGCAACCCCGTTGCAGGAGGTCAAGCACTACAAGCTCGTCTAGATGCTGTCCCCTCCCCAGCAATCTCACTCTTTAATGCGTGCTCTCCTTCCGGCACGTCTTGCTCTAATCGAGCACTGCGCTCTGCTGCCTCCTGCAGAGCTTCCTACCAAGAATCCAAGAGTCAGGCGCCTCCAGCCCAAGGTGCAAATCAGAGATCCTGATCCTGCCCCAAGCCTCCAGCCAAGGGCCCGAGCCCAAGGCCTCCACCGAAAGGCTCTGGCTCAAGAGCCTCCTGCTCACCCTCAACAGTGTCCTCCGAGCCACTAGTTGAAGACTCCTCGCCTATCTCCACCCGCGGCTTGCACAGCTTACACATCGCATCAGCAATGCCCTCTCCAAGGTGGAAAACTGGAATGGTCTCGAGGCACCTCTCTCTCCGGACTGCACAACGCTTGGAAAGATGCAAACGTCTGAACCCTCTCCGAGAGACAGTCAAGAAGTACGGCGCCTCGTCCTCGTCCGGCTCTGCTTCAAAAGCCTCATATTCTCCAGGGAGCTTCGCCTCGAGCTCCCCTTCGGCAATCGGAACCCTCTCCGGGTTAACAGCAAAAGCAGGATATTGTCCCCCCAGCAACCAGGTCTGTTTGTGTCCATCCCATTGCATCACCGTATTTGCGCCGACGATCTCCTCGCCATTCAATCCAAGGTCATCAGCAAAACTCCTTAAAGTGCAAAGCAGCTCCTCCTCAATGTAACCGCCTCCATCGCCCCCCAATAGCAGTGTCTTGCAAACAGTGGTCTGGATCGCCTGGACCACCTGACGCGAAGTGAGGACGTAATCCTGTGACCCATGTTGAGCATACGCCCATCGCCCCAGATAGTCACGCCGGTCCTTTGATATCCCGATGGCGGCTGCAATGCTCACCACGAAGTGACGAGGACTGTGACCTGTCCAAAAGTTTGCGACGTCGCCAGGCAGCAGCAGCTCTCGTTTCACCTTCCAGGTTCCCATTTGCCTCACCGGTGTAGGCAACTCCTTCAGCAAACGCCTCAACTGCAAGGCGAGGCCCTCCGCGTCCATGTATTCTCTCTTTGGCTCATCCCACTCATTTGTAAAGCAAGGGCATAGAAAATCTCGCGCCCATGAAAATCGTTCAGAAGTCAGCAGCTTGAAACCTTCCCCGAGCCAGTCAAAGCCACTGAGTCCCACGACCCGAGAAATGAACCCATGCAGCTCACCAACCTTGCGCCCAGGTCCACTCGTCTTCGTCTTCCTAAGGATGAACCTCAGTCCGACCTGGCTCAGCTTCACACTGGCTGGATTGACGTTTTGCATATCATCTGCGCGCAGGCTTGCCCATACCATGACCAGCAAAATGAAAGCCATGAATCGCAACCCAGGTGGGTACAAAGGCCTGCAAACCACCAGCTCGCATATTAGCACGACTGAAACAGGCAACATTGCAGCTGCCTTCGGTGCAGCCTGATCGACTTCCAGCTCGGCTGTCCAAGACTTGATGCTCTCAAGCAGCAAGGGGTCCTCGCTAAGACGTTTGCCAGCCGGTACCATCCCAACGCCTTCCAAGAGTGAAAGGCTTGCCAGGATAGATTTGGGAACACTCTTTCCCATCCTGTGAATCTCATCTCTCTCCTCAAGATATCTCAAGATCACTCCAACATCCACAGGCCAAGAAATTCCCAAAGAGCCCTGCAACCAAGCCCTAACCGGCTTCCAAGCTCTCGCACGATTTCGCAGCGTTTTTCCCCTACGTCGTCCAAAAGCTCTTAACCAGAAATGATTGTCATTGCCCAGTGCAGCAATCCGCTCTGCAGCAGGCAGCTCTGCCTCCTGTATAATGGCGACAAGCTCGAGGGCCCACTTCTCACGCAACTTGTTCTCTACCTCCTCTTTGTCCCCATGAGCCCTAGCTGCTCTGATTGCACGCTTCAGCAGGGACAGCGCAACAGCAGGGGTGGTGTTGACTGCTTCTTCAAAAACCGCAGTGATATCCTTCTGGGAACGTGGAACACTAGCAGCGAACTCAGGTAAGCGTCTCTGCAAAAGCACTACCTCGGACGGCCTCCTCTTCAAGCGCGACTGCCTCCACGCCCAGAGCTCCTTTGAAATGTTTTCGATATCGCCTGCTGTCCTCTTTCCAGCAAGAAATTCCTCCACAGTAGATCTAGCCCCAGCTTCATCTTCGAAGGAACCATCAAACTGCAAAAGATTCTTGTACGTGTCAGAAACAGCAGCAAAAAGACCATCATCAATCTTCTGCAGTCCAGCCCAATTAGACATGTCGGAAAAGAGCTCACATCAGCCCAGCAATCCCCAACAGTCCATGAGCCGCAGGTCCCCTCCCCCTCACTAACAAAATTTTTTATGCTTGCGCCACAAAGGCAACGAGGCCTGACATTTCACAAGTCAATGCATGCTGCAAAAACCATCTTGTGTGCATCTGAAGAATCCGAAGCGAGAAGCAACTTTCAAAGGACTTTTCAAAGCACAAGTTTTTCCCCCATCCCAGCCCGCCCTAGTTCAAACAGAGGGACAATCCCGTTGGGGGAACCCAAGTGGTGTGTTCTATGGTGTCGGCATGTCGCAATATGTGTCCGAGATAAGAAATTCTGGCGGAGATGATACGCTGCGAGGGGGAAAGAATAGCTGGGGCGTGTTCATAAAGGAGGCCGGCAATGTATTCGTTGGAACATTGCTGGTCTGAAGGTGATAGGATTTTATGGTAGTACGACGATTTGAGGTTAAAAATCTGTCGTAATACTTGGTAGTGGAGCTTATTGAGCTTAGTGAGGTTAGCCTGGGAGTACATCTGTGACTCCGAGCCGTAAAGAAGAATGGCAAGCACTAGTTGGTTATGGACCAATAGTTTTCTATTAACAGAGATTGACGGGTGGCGGAAGAAGTCCTTCAAGGACTTGGCCGCCTGCGATGCCTGGGCATATCGCTTGTTGGTATCCTTTGTGGCAGAAGCGTTAGTGGTTAGAACCGCACCGAGATAGTCGGCGTGATCAGTTGGCTCGATTTTTAAGGAAGGGTCCGGTTTAGGATAACGAGCCTCAACACAAAAATCGCAAGTACATGGGAGTTGGTAGTTTTTGATTAGATAAATCGGAAGTGTGGTGTTGATGGTAAGCAAATGGCATTTTTCAATATTTAAGGACATGCCTCTTCTGAAAGCGAGGGACTGTAAGGTATGTAGTAGTCGGTGAAGCGCCTGTTGAGTACGCCAGAGTAGGACAGTGTCATCTGCATATTCTATGTCACAAAGGGGGGAGTCAGACTGAAGTACCGTAGGGAGAGGGCCAAAAGCACTTTTGTAAGTATCATACGTGTCCTGGAAAAGCACCGATAAGGTGATGATGAATAAATAAGGCGAAAGTGGGCAGCCTTGTCGTATACCTCTGGAAAATTGTTTGGGGGAGGATCGGGCGTTCGAGTCTTTTACTGCAAATTGGCAACCTTGGTATATTGAGAGAATTGCTGCCGTAAATGCCGGGTGAACGCCGATTCTTAGCAAGGCATTTTCTATCGCGACATGGGTGACGGAATCGAAGGCCTGCGCCCAGTCAAGAAAAAGGGCGTAAAAAGTTTCTTGGTGACGTTCGTGAAGTTCTATGAGTCGTCTGATAATGAACAATGGGGTTGAAGTGGATCTGCCTGATCTAAAACCGAATTGAACTGTGGAGATGCGGTCGTCAATTGCCGTTTTTAAACGATAATGAATCATGGAAGCGTAGATTTTATAGACGGTGTTGATCAACGAGATGGGACGATAACTTTCAGGAAGAGTGGGATCTTTCTTTTTGCCCTTGAAAATCATTATTACGTCGGCGATCTTCCAGCTGTCAGGAGAAGCAGCTTCCTTGAAGGCTTTGTTGAAGTGCGCGAGTAATGCTATATGTACTGATCGTGGGGCAAATTTCCAGAGCTCAGCCGGGACACCATCAGGCCCTGCGGCTTTGCGGTGTTTCAAGCGCGACAATGCGCGCTGAAGGTCTTGGTCATCGAAAGGAGAAAGGTCAAGAAGGGCCGGGGGAAATAGTAAGGTACTAGGAAGGGGAGGAGTAGGGATGTGGTTCCATACGTTAGTGGATAGATGATTCGCAAAAACCTGCGGTTTCTCTGTGGAGGTGGACATACGGCCATTGGGCTTACGTACGCCTTTTGTTTTGGGATTGTATGACTTGCGCAAGAAACGTAGAGTGGACCACTGTTTGGAGGGTGGACCGGTTGAATCTTGTAGTAGGTTGTCACAGGTGTGTTGTCGTTTTTCCTTTCTGGCTCGACGCTTAATAATTCTTCGCAGCCTTTTTAGTGTTTCATGCTCCGAAGGGGGGGTTGAGTGAACAATGTCTATGAGACGTTTGGTCTTGTTAGAGAGATAGGAACGCTTGTACTGCGTTGGTAGAGTTGGGGGGGGCGCGGCGGCAATTGCCGCACGTTGTAAGGCTCCTGCCTGCTCGGCTAAAGTGAGGTCCAAGAAAGCGGCAGGAGCCGGCGCTGTGGCGTTTTCCACTACTAGTGGTCGAACGGGCGGGGCGTGTCTGCCCCTTTGTGCATCAGTAGAAACTCCTCTACTAGCAAGGGAGTCAGCACGGTCATTGCCTTGTTGCCCGGAGTGGCCCTTTATTTTCAAAATTGATATGGGCATATGGGGGAGTAAGAGATCGAGAGTTTTATGAATGAGTGATAGTAGATACGTATGTTCTGTGGTGGTGGATAAACCATGTATGAGGTCAAGAGCGAATTGGGAATCTGTGAAAATGTTGAGTGACGAGATGGAGTGAGAAGTTCGGTGCCGAAGAACATAATCCAATGCTTCGAGAATTGCTTGTAGTTCACCTGAGTTGTTGGAACCGACGGGTGCTTGGGGAAGGTTGAGGCCTACTGGCCCATACGAGTCCAGATGGGCGCGTGCATCCTGAAAAGTGAACGCCCAACCTGCCGGGTTTCCTACAGCTACGTGGTATTGGTCTGGGCAAGAGCCATCTGTATACACGTCCGTGGCTCCCGGGATCTGATCGTGTTGGAGCATGGACTGCGTTCCTAAGATGGGGCGAGCGCCCTCAAGAAACTCGCGCGAAACTCGCGCTTGTCCTCTGTCGTGGCTGGGGGCTGAATTTTTGGGGCGGGAGGGTCTGCAGGCTTGGCAAATACATCGAAAGTGATTTTAACATAAAGTGGGTAGTGTCGATGGAACCAGGGAAGATTCCATTTAACTTGCGAAGAAATGGCAGGTAGATTGTGTAAATGGTGTCTGTGAGTCAGGATATAGTCTATGCATGAGAAATTAAGCGGGGTTGGTGTGAGTGGATCAGCGGAGGGTTCAGAGGCTATTTCGCGGTAAGTAATTCGTTTAGAGGCTGGGCGAGTATGGAATGAAGACGCGAGTAAAAACTCATTGTTGGCAAGGAATTCCGTAAGCATCTCGAAGTTGGACTGAAAAGTAGAGTCTGGGGAGCCTGGCGATGGAAAGGTCACTGGTCCAATGAAGTCCTGGGGGTCAAGAAGATCACACTCGTGAACACGGGCATTAAAATCGCTCAGGTATATTATGAGCGCAGGCTTAGGAAGGAGATCGTGGAGGTCCTGTAAGGAGGACCAAAAAGACTCCTTGCGAGCAGCGTCTTGGGCAACGTCAGAGAGTTGACTTGGCGCGTAAACCGACACTAGGTGGGTCTGGAGAGGTTGAGTTCTTAGAGTGAGGACTGCCAAACGGCCTGAGTAGGGGAGAAAATCAGAGATGAGTGGGACACTGGTGGGAGCGACGTAAAAGCCGACCCCGGCCATGTGCTCTTGCGGAGTTCCAGAAAGCAGAAGGCGGCCACCCTTGGGCCTGAGCTCATCCGAGGATTGCGACTTTGTTTCTTGGAGCGCTATTATATCAACGGAATGGCGCCTAGCGAACATAGCTAACGATTCGTGCTTGGCATGTCCTATAAGGGTTTCTATGTTGAAGGTGATGACATGTAGCTCGTTTTTCTCTGGTCTGAGCGGGAGTGTCCGCTGGGGAAGGTCGAGGCAAGAGCGCTGAACATATCTCTTGAACAGATCGGCTCTGGAGCCGAGGTGGGAGAGAGGGAATTGCGCGGAAAGGCGCGTTGAATTTGCAAAGGGCTATTCGTTACCCTTTTCAGGGGGAGCCGGGGGTGGACTAGGGTAAATTTTCCATCTCCCAGCACGTCTTGGATCCATTTACGGTAGTCGCGTCTAGATTGCGCGCGGTTAAGCTGATATTGAGATTGCCGGCGAAGCATAGCGTTAGTGGAACGTAGCTGTTGGTGTGTTCTTCCCCCTGACGCACAGCGAGATTCGTGGCCACTAGCCTGAGTTATCTGTTGTCTGTTGTACGCGCCGTGGAGCACGAAGAGGTTGCGCAAACAATTCTTGGGCTGACCGTGGCCCCCCGGCGTGCCGCTGGCGGCTCTCGCAGCACAGAGATGCGTGTATAGATTGCGGGCTTTTGTGCCATAAAATACTTGGTATTGGCGACGTCCTCTTCTATAAAACCACAGCGACAAATGTGCCTGACAATAAACGAATTTATGGATCATCATCCCGTTTTTGAGAGTAATAGGCCAGGAATGAAAATATGATGGCATATACTCAAACGACCTGTCTATGAGTGAGCAATTACAAATCCCACACCAAGTATTGCCGTTTACGGCGTGCTGGAGTCGATTCCTTTGTTTTCTCGAAAGGGCGAAAGCGTGCCCTGCTTTGGACGTGTAGAGAGCGAGCCCCTCCGGAAAATGGTTCTGGGTGTTTCGGCAAACTAGTAGGGTATCGCAACCTGCTTTAGAAAGGGCTCGCGGGAAGAGGCGCAGGCATTGCTGGCCTGCTGCGCAAGCTTTCCCTGGCTGGCCATGAAAGACAAAAGGAGGGAACCAAAAGCTAGCTCGGAGCACAAAGAACCTAGCAAACCCGAAAGAGGGGCAGGGGCAAAACGTCAAGGGAGGTGGGGCGATATTGAGTTCAAGAGCAATCTTTGTAATGTGCGGGGATATTGTTCTGTTAAAGGCAATCTGGCCCCCGAAGGGGATAATGGCAATCCGACCCCCGAAGGGGATATTGGCAATCATGCCCCCAAAGGGGGTACTGGCAATCAGGCCCCCGAAGGGCGTAGTGGCAATCTCGTTCCCCGTAGGGATAGTGTCAATCCGACCTCCGCAAGGGATACTGTCAATCAACGAAGCTCCCAAAGAGGGGAGGCAGGCAAGAGAAAGAAGCCTAGAAAGAACTCGTTCATAGTGGAACCACTTAACTCTAAACAAGGACGTCAAGATCAAATGGCCTTCGGAAAAAGAGTCACTAGAGCGCTGCACCATAAGCTTCAAGCCAACCCAATCATACTTGGAGTTTCTGTGCTGGTGTTGAAATACGGTCCATGCCGTTTTCCACGCTAACCAATGCGCACCCCCTTCGGCGAGCGCGAGCATTAAGGTTTCCATTATGTTACCTTTATTGGTGTGGGCTCGGGATTTGACATACTGAATGTCGTTCTGGGAAAGCTGAAGGAGGGGGAGGATGTACTCCAAGAGCAGGACGAGTTGGTCATTGGGGGCTTGGAGTTGGGACTTAGTACTATCCTTGAGAACGCCGTATATTGCCGCCACCTGCCAGAAAACTCCATCAAAGAACAGGGAACCAAACCCTGCCGAAGTGGCAACTCCTGCGTTGTTGAAAGGGGGCTGACCCAAAACACAGGCCTTCAAGGTCTGATCATAGTCCACAAACCAGACGAACTCTTCAGCCAGAGTCTGGAACAAATCCGTGGTCGTTCTAGCCCACGCGCTGTCCAGGAACCACACTAGCAGGTCTCGGGACCACTGCAGCGGTGGAGGGTTGGGCTGTTCATTGCAAGCCTGGTCATATGCTAAGTGGAAGGAAGAGGCCAAGAGCCTGTCCCAGGGAATGAGCTGACAATGCGCTACGTCAAAGTCTAGGGCCCAGGAAGGCAAGTGGTACTTCTTGGTAAGCCGGGGCCCGTGGGACTTCCATACGTGCTTAAAGTACTGGTTAAACCATGATGCAAGGTGAAAAGTTGCTAGAAGGATGTCGTCTGCAAGGGGCCATACATGTTATAGATGCGATCTTCCATGTTCCATGTGGGGTTGACCCAGGCGGGCTTAGTCGGGCGCGGGAGGGGGATTAGGTGTCCGAGGTCCCCTTCATACATTACGACGACCCAGTGCGCTGCATACTGACTCGGTGAAAATTGTTCTCGCCAAACACCCTCAATTTTGGACTTCATGGCTTGAAGGAGTTGAGTGGTTTCAGGGGTGGCTTCCTGTATGGTGTCGAGCTCATAGAGAAGACGATCCATCATCAAAAGTTCGGCCTTTCTTGGGGTGGGGTCGGAGGACCAGTTGTCTCTAACTTGTTGGGAGGACCAATACTTGCGATGTTCTCTACAAAACTCACATGCTGGGGAATGTCCTAAGGGTTGGGCGCAAATAACGCCGGCTTCATTGAGGCAGGGGCAGATCAAGGTCCTTAGTGGGGCTGTGTCTTTCCACTGAAAGCCCGGGGGAACTGGGTGCCTACCGCATTCCTGGCAATCAATATTGAACCCAAGAGCGCATGAACATGTGGAGCAAATGACTACCTGCTGGAGCTGGGAGTATCCTTTCTTGCCTTCTTGGTAGGAGTTCTTCGTCTGTTGTTTGGCGCCCTTGTTAGCGGTGGAGCGGGCATCTCCATACAATGGCTGGGACTGGGGCGCAAAGCGCTTATACGGGCCAGAGCCCCAACGATCTCCATTGTTGTCGGTATAATTGTTGGGGTCCTTCCAATTTGTGCGATGATCATGGTCTCTTTCTTTCCAATCGCCTTTTGCTTGGGATTTACCGTGTCCCTTCTTGGACCCTTTAGCTGGGTAGCTGGAATACGAATACGAGGTGGAATAGTTCTGGGTGAAACGGCCCCACGCGGTTTGGGTCTGCTTGCCCTTACCGGAGGGTCGGGACTTAGGGGAACCCTTTGTGAAATCCTCTGCCACACCATGGTCCTGGAAAGCTTGGGCTGTGAGGGCCGTAAGGCCACCTGCTCCCTGAAACGGCAACATGGGGTGAGACTCTAAGAGGCTCGCAAGCTCAGAGGAAATTCGGACTGGCATGACGGGGTACGTGAAAGCCTGGAGGCTAGCGAGGGTTGTGAGGTCGAAGGCCTTGTCAAAGGAAGCGCGCTGCGTGGTGGTGCGGTCAATGGTGGCCCTGCGGAGGGCCTGTATCAGCTGTACCGTGTCGTGGAGTCGCTTTGTGAATTTGGAATGCCACTTGACCAGAAACTCGTCATAGTACTTCTCGTGAACCAGCAACAGACACGTATAACGGCGAGGGTAACGGGGATCCAACACGTAGGCGACCTGGGCCAGAAGCTGCTTGGGCTCTTCGTCTCTTGGAGTCCAAATCTGGAGGGTCTGCCTCCAGGTCTGCAGGTCCGGGGTGTCTGTGCACTCAGCGAGGAGGTCGATTAAGGCGTAAAACGGCTGCATGGCCAGTCTGTCGTCGGTGGGCAAGTCCTGCTCGATTCTGATTTTGCAGTCTGGGATGTCTGGCGACTTCCAATATCTGCGTGTTTGTCGCATGTAGTCTCGAAACTGCTGAGCCTGCATCTCTGTGACAAACTCTACTCGGGCCACCGAGGAGTGCGAAGTAACCATATGGTTGTGGAGGGCCGCGATGTCTGTCCATTGTAGACCAGCTCCGTTGACATAGTGGTACAAGTTGCTGTCCAACGTTTTCTTGGTAAAAAGGGCCGGGAGGTCCAGGAGGAGAACTGTCTTGTTGGCTCGGGCACGTTCCAGTACTTGCAGTTGGGCTGAGTGTCTTTCAGTGGTAATCTGCTGCATGGAAAACTCGGCTTGGACCTGGTTGTAAAAGAGATCACAGCATTGATAAAGCTTGTCCATGTTCGGCAGCATTGACTGCTTGTGGTACTTCATCATTGCCTGCTGCAAGGAGGTATTGTCAGTGACTTCAGGGAGGGGAACGTCCTGCTCATTGCCCGGGCTGAATATTCTCTTCTTCGTAGCAGCCTGCTTGAAATCTCCAGTGGTCGGGTCGTACTTCTCCGTGGCGTTGTGGATGGCAAGAAAGTCCGTGCGCGCTGTGGCGCTTGACTTCAACTTGTCTTGTAGAGTGGGGTCGAGGTCGGCGAAGTTGATATCTAAATCAGTAAGCTTGTCGATGAAAGTGCGTATTTCCTCATCTTCCTGTAATCGCGCCTTCTTCTGAGGCGAGAGTTCGGGCGCCTTCTTGGCTGCCGACTGTTGGGCTTGCCATTGACGAAACTGTTCAAGGTCTTCTGAACTCAGAGCCGGAAGGCTCGGCGTAGGCGTGGGTTCTGTGTCGCCCAACGCGTCGGGCTCGGACTTTGCAGCGGTATCCATGGCTCAAGAGCTCGGAGAATCTGTTCTTAAAGAACAAGGAAAAGGACGAAGATGTTCAAAACAACTGGAAGGCTTCGACAAGAGGACCTATGATCGATAAAAAGCGAGAGACTAGAGAACGTCAATGGGCATAACCAGATGAAGGTCAGGCACGAGATTTCGGACTATGTCCGCTCTGTGCTCTCTGTGCTCGTGCCAAACGCCTTTTAAATCAGGCATGCGAAGCTTAATTAAGCAAGAATACAGCATGTTTTAAAGTGTTTTTGCTTGTTTAAGATGTTTTAACCGTAAAAAAGCTTAAATAAACAATATTAATGCTTAATTAAAGGGTTTTCCTGCTTATTTAAGAAAACACGTTTTAAATAAGCAGTTTTGTCGGCAGACATGATGAAGACAAGGAAAAATGGTTTAAGCAATGTTTTGTATTTTGCCATGCATGCATGTGCATGCATTGCTGGGATGCATGGAGATCTTGAGCATTTTTTCGGAGAAGGCATTGTCTTTTGTATGCATGGGCTCGAGGTCAGGCGGTGCAACAAGATGACAAGCCCTAGGAGAAAGAATACTGCCAGTGCCGAAGATATCGTGCACCTTTTGAAAGCCGGCCTGCCCCAAGGGCTCGGTGCAGGCGTTAGTTTCAGTAGCAGCAATGAGGAATTCCTTCAAGAGAAGGAACTCCTGGTAAGGGAACTTCTGCTTGCCACACCCCGGGTGACAAACAAGCTCTTGACGGATGCTGCCTACAAAAGTTTCCAGGATGCCGATGCTGGGGTGGTTCCCAGCTTTGCAAATCGAACTGTAGCTTGTTGCCAGTACCTTTACAACAAGAAGCAGCAGTCTTCCTCGGGGAAAAAACTGTCGGCACACACCCGTCGCCTCATCAGCATCTTGCACTCTCCTGCCCGGAAGCAGGCAAGCAAAAGCAAACCCTGCACAGTGGTCTTGGGCAAGTTCGGTCATGGGCAGGCCCGGGTGCTGAAGAAGCGGACCACTAGTGAGGCTGATCAGGCAGCTGGAGATCTTGAACAGCTGCCTTCGCAGTCTGCAGAGCTGCGGGCCCTGGCAGCTTCGTATGGTTTGAAAGCTGTGCCTGCAGCAGCATGGTCTGCTGCGAGGCATGTGGTGGTGCAGGATTCGGGCTCAGAAAACGTGCCCGACTCCTCGGAGGAGTCTTCAGACCCGGAGGTCGTGGCTTCTTCCTCTTCCAAGGTCCCGGCTTCCTCTTCGAAGGCTGCTTCATCCACAGCAGCTGCTGCGACACCTAAAGTTAGTCGAGTCAGACAACACGAGTGCTTCGACCTGAACCGGGCATGTTGGGTCAGGCATATGCAAGGACGGGTCCTGGAGGCTGCAATGATCCCAGGTGAGAACGGTTTCATGTTGGCCCAGTTCCCAGATGAGCCAGCAAAAGAAGTGGAGCTGCCGATTTGCCTTTGGACAAAGTGTTTGCAGTCGAAGGAACCCACGACGAAGGCCAAACCGAAGCCCAAGGGGAAGGCCTCTTCGAAGGCCAAGGGGAAGGCCAAAAGCAAGGCCAAGGCCAAAAAGAACGTGAAATTGCTTCCAGCTCCTGTCGAGGAGGACGAAGAGGCTGCAGACGACCAAGAGGACGGCAGTGGAGAGGTCACGACTAAAAAGAGGCCCAGTGCTGCCATCGTCGCAGAGGAGCCGAGCAGCGAGGAGAAGCCTTATGGGTTTGGCTATATGTACTACAGCAAAGACGTCTCGGTTGGCTTCTGCAAATTTTGGCGATCGGCAGGCAAGATCAAAAGGCAACAGGTCTGCAACTTTCGACAGCAGGGTTGGGATGAGGAGGCTGTGAGGGAAGCTGCCAAGACGTGTGTGGATGCATTGTCTAGCGGGGCCCTGGCCTGCGACAAGCCTGCCATCGATGCTTTCATGGCGAAGTATGTGTCGGACAACTCGGGTGACTGAGTAGCAGAGGGATAGCTCTATAGGCGAAACTCCAAAAACTTTTGCTCGCTGGAGTCTAGGATGGCACCGAGGCATTCGCAGCGAAACAGCCATGAGGAACTGCAGTCGTTTGTGTGCCTCTTCGATCATGCAGATGGCATATGCATGCATGCATTGCTGCATGGTTGACTGTTTTGTGCTGCGCCCCGCCCCCCAGCTCGAAGGTTAGATTTGTGCCAGAAGTTATAAAGCTTCCAGCAGTAGCTTTAGCAGGCCCGATGAATGTTGATATGGCACACTGCCAGACTCCGGATTGCAAGAAGCTTTGTGGCCCTGGCCACAAGCATTGCTGCAGTCTTTGTGGCTCTGGCAAGCACACTCGTCGATGCCAGCACAACGAGCCACGGCTGATCATAGCATGCTGGACTCCTGGGTGTTCGGCATTGCTGCTCGGGCTGCCGGGCTTCCTCTGGGCAGAGGCACACCAAAACCTCCTGTGCGAGGAGGCAGCAGCATCTCAGCAGCTTGTTGGCTGGAGTGCTGGATCTGAATGAGCTTGATTAATTCGATCAGTTCGGGTTTGCCGGATCGATATGCTAATGTCTCGCATTCTCGGGTACAGAAAGCATGCTTGTGCATTCAGATGCTGTCGGCATTTTGTCGATGTCTTGTTGTGGTGTATGCAAAACAGCAAGAGCATCCATGCATGCATTCACTGTGCGTGGCTCGAGCTGTAGATAGATATAGGCTGCAGCCCGGGGCTCAGTGTGACAGTCCTCGAACGAGCTTGGATCCTTGATTGTTCTGCAGTGCTCCAGGCATGCTTGCTATCAAAGGGTCTGTGCAGCAGCAATTAGCCGATCGAGCTTCTGAACTCTACATGCATGTGCAGAACTTTGGGTGACAACCCATGCCCTATGAAACTAGCCTTGAACCCTAAACCCTAAACCCTAAACCCCAAACCCTTAACCCTAAATCCCGAACCCCTAAACCCTAAACCCTAAACCCTCAACCCTCAACCCTAAACCCTAAACCCTAAACCCTAAACCCAAAGCCCTAACCCGGGCCTGAAGCCCAAACCCTGAAGCTGGACCCGTTGATCGATCGAGGTGATGGACCGATGTCGACTTCGAGATGCAGATCGATCGATCCTGCCACTTACATGGAGAAGGACAGTCTCGCTTGTTCGAAGTTCGGGGTTTCTGCTGCAAGGTTTGCATGTGCCCACCCCGCTAAGCCCCACGACCCCGTGGTCTGGCTGTGTGGCAATTGATGCATGATGAGCATGCCTGCATGCTGGGCCGATCGAGGCATGGGCTACAGGTGCATTCCAAACATATAGGTAAGCGCCTGGCATGTCCGTGAGAAGATTATGTTTGAAAGCGACAGATAGACACGTGGCCTCCACATGCATCCTTTCATATGTGTTGCTATACAAGAAACATGCTTAGTGCACTTTAAGCATGCCTCCGAAGATTCCGAAAGCATGGCGTCAGCCTTGGAACACTCCCCGGGTGCGGACTGTGCAGCAGCCTCGTCTCCAAATTCCAAACTTCGAGCTTCCGAAGGAAGAGATGGATGAGGAGGATGGTGAGTCCAGCTCGCCCACTGTCGATATAGTTTTGGAGGAGGCGGAGCTGTCGCCCATTCCTGTGGTGGAGGCTCCTCCAGAGGAGGTGGAGGAGCCTGCTGTGGAGAGGCCTGGTGTGGAGGGTCCCCTCCTGTTGAGGAGAGTCCTCCAGCCCCGATGGATGTGGCTCCTGAGGAGGATGAGGATGATGACTCCTGGGGCTGCTGGACATTGGCTGGTCGGCAGGAGGCATCGTCAAGTTCGTCCCGTTGGACTGATGCACAGTGGAAGAGCTGGGACGAGTGCCAAGCCGCGGCCAACAAGAAGAAGAACAAGGGCCGGGCTCGTGTTCTTCACCTCTATGAGCGGAGGCAGGCCATGGAGCAGGCGGGCACCTGGGTCGGTGGAGCTCCTGATGAGGCAAGCAAGAAGGCCCGATTGGAACGTGAGCGAAAGGAGGAGTAAGCAGCCATGCGAGGATATGTCCTAATTACATACATATATATCAGACATATGCTACCCGCTGCAAGGAATTCTGGCTGCTTACTCCTCCTTCTTGCTCTTTATACAGAGCCGTCGAGGTCTATGCATGCACAGCTGCCCTCTATCCTGCAAAGTGAAACGATTCGCCCGCGGTTTAAGTTAAGGGTTTAGGGTCCATAGGGTTTGGGGTTTGGGGTTTCGGGTTTGGGGTTTATGGTTTCCGGTTTGGGCTTTGGGCTTTAGGGCTTGGGGTTGAGGGGTTGGCTTAAGGGTTGAGGGTTTAGGGTTTCGGGCTTGAGGTTCATCTGTGGTTGCTGTGGCTGCCGGAGCACCAAACCCAAACCCCAAACCCCGACGCCCAACCCCAAACACCAAACCTTGGAGCTCGAAGCTTAAGCCTACTCACACCCCCAAGCCACCCCGACTTGGAAACACCTACACCCTCAACCCTCAACATCCCTCAACCCTAAACCCTTAACCCTAAATCCCGAACCCCTAAACCGTAAACCCTAAACCCTGCACCCTAGACCCTAAACCCTAGACCCGAAACCCAAAACCTTAAACCCCAAACCCTAAACCCTAAACCCTAAACCCTAAACCCTAAACCCTAAACCCTACACCCTAAACCCTAAACCCTAAGCCCGAAACCCTAGACCCCAAACCCAAGCCTAAAGGCTTGAAGGTAAAACCCGCACACTGAATTCCACACGTTCGCGAGGATCTGGCTGTCTTCGTGGGCTGCAAAGAGCCTCCACTGTGGAGGCTCCGGGCGGGACCTCGCCTTCCTCTTCGGGCTTCTGGTGGGTTTATCTTGCCTTGTCCGGTTTTGCTTCTGGGTGGATGTTTTGCTCACAGACTGTACTCAGCCTGCCAACCGTTCTTGTCCGACAAAGCACCCGTTAAAAACTGTTAAAAAAGAAACTTTTTTTAACAGTTTTTTTAACGGGCCTGCACCTCTTGTTTTGCTACAAAACATGGTGTTAAAGAAAGTGTTAAAAAAAGTTTTTTTCACAGTTTTTAAACGCCTGCAGCCCCGCACGAGGCCTGGGCGAAAGATGGCTGGTGCCTGCAGGACACAGGCCAGCGTTTTCTGGGGTTTCTGTAGGGTTTTAAGGGCTTCTCAAAGGGGCCAGGGTTTCTTTGGGGTTTGCTGTCTGTTAAGGGTGTTGGGTGTCTTTAAGGTTGTGGGCTTCTTTGGGGTTAAGTTTTTGTGGAGGCTTCAGGCCATCCTTGGGGGTGTGTGCGGGTTTGTGGTTGCTGCAGAACTTTGGACCGGCCGGGAGGCCTCTGCGATGGGACCATGTCCAGCCTCCACAGTGGAGGCCGGACATGGCTGAGGGAAGCGACAATCCGAACACAGAAGCACACGCGACTTAAAGAATCCTCTTAGCTGCTGCACCCGTTCCTGCTTCCTGTCCGTCCAGGCTGACAACAGCGACATCGACTGTAGCCGGCCTGCGAAAACAGGAGCCTAGGCTGCTGCATGTGCATGTGCAAGGGTCGACGGTGCTCTGCTCTCATTGGTCCCACGAAAACCATTCTAAATGTTCTAAATGATGCATGACATTTGCTGCTGCAGCCTTTTGCATTCGGTTCGAATTGTGTGGATCTGTCGTGCCCCTGCTCGCTTTCCTTTGGGAGACATGCCAGGCAAGAAGGCCCCGGCTGCCGTCAAGAGTGCTTCGAAGCCCACCAAAAAGGCACAGCAGTCACCCATGAAGGCAGCAAAGAACCAGGCCCAGACCAAAGCATCCCCCAGCACCAAGCCCAGCACAAGCAAGACCGTGGAGAGGAAGGACGTCAGTAGGTTTCTCAGCGGCCTGGGCTACAAAGCCACCACCAAGGCCGAGGATGCCACCCATGCCCAGCAGCTGCTGCAGGATGCTTGGTGTGGATTTTTCGAAGGGTCTTTTGCCGAAGCATTTGTGCCTTTTCACGAAAGCTCGCCCCAGTCCCGTGTCGTGCATGCATGCTGATTCAATCAACCAAGAACTATCACGAGATGGATTCCCAGGGGAAAAAGAACTTGGTGGCCACATACATGGAGAAAGGCGGGATAAAAAACTTAGAGTGGGTGCCCAGCTACTTTGAGTCCTCCGAGACGCTGAACACAGATTTGGTGGAAGCAGAAAAAGGGTATTACACGGCGGCGAAGGTGCTGAGCTTCCAGGGCTTTGTCGTGGGCCAAAACCTGGCCCCGGACAGATCCAGTGCTGTCCTGCAGGCACTCTTGGAAGAGAATTGGCAGGCCAATGGCTTGGACAAAAACGATCCCGAACTCGCGCAGGAGAACTCGGCATGCCCCGAGCTCAAGAAGTACTTTTACATTCACTCTGTCCAGAAGGATATCGCTGCGAGCACACACAAGACCTCCTTGCACCAGAGCGCCGACTTGAAGCACCAGGGCCTAAAGGCCGTGCTGGACAAGAAGGGCTCCGATGGTCCTGCAGTGAAGCTGGAAAACCCGGGCTTCACAGAGCTCAAGGCCAGGCAGACTGTTCAGCAAAGCGGCAAAAGCAAGACGGAGAAAGACAGAGCTGAATCTCGTGAAGGACCTCCTCGCCGAGCTGGAGCTGAAGAACGGCAAGAACACCTACGACGATGTCTTGAAGGAGGGCAGCAAGCACTGTGACTCGGCCGACGACTTCTTGAAGAAGTGCCGGGATGCGAATGGAAAGATCAATGGCATGTCCTTGGAGACCCCTCCGAAAGAAGTGGAGGAGCAGCTCGACAGCACCAATGGCAACATCCAGATGGCGATCGTGCATTGCGAGGGCCTGAAAGCATTCAAGAATCGACTGAAAGTGGGACGTGCAAATGGTGAGTACACCAGAAGCATTCATTTCCCACGACGGCAACCAGAAGGGACGTGCAAAGGCATTCATTTCCCTTAAGGCCACCGACCCTGTCAGTAAACAGGGCGGGGTAAAGAGCAGATCAACCCAAAGCGCTCGTGAGCAGCAAGCCGAAGCAACGCAGACACTGCAAGCTGAAGCAGTGCGGCCCCACACTCTGGTCATTTCCTCCCAGAGACGTATAAGGCCCAGAGTTGCGGACTAGACAACTGCGAGGGTTTTCTGCTGCCTAGGTGCAGCAACTCCCCTCCGACTGTGCCCCACCCAAGATCTGTGGCTACAGGTAAGGCACACCCGGCCAACCTTACCTGAGGTCTAGGGGCCCTAGATTGCACAGCCGCTCCCACCCTTGCGGGTGGACAGTTGCCTCTATGCCGGCGCCAACCAACATTAGGACCGGCAGCATTGGATCGATTGTGAGATTGAGAGGGAGCATCCCATCAGGCGGATTGACAATACAGAGGCGCCTACTAAAGTAAGACCCTACCAGGACCGGATGCGCCTCTACCATGTGCTCAAAGGAGGGGAAGGCAACAGCAATAAAGACCGTGCCAACAGGCCAATCAACAAGAAAGCTGACTAGAGGGACAGCAAAAGTCAGTCCCTGGACAACTACTTGGATTTGCACCAGATTGAGATCAAAGTCGGAAGGCCATGTTTTCCAGGAGGAGCGGAAGAAGTTCAGCGCCTAGTTGGGTAGAGTCGAGGAGGTACCACTCTCCGTGCGTGTAGGGTGAGCAACACATGGTGTACTTGAGCATACATCCAAACTCGAGTCCAACTTCAACGAGGACGAAGGTGGCGATTTGGCCAACGAAGGCACAGGTCGCACCAAGACCCTGTTCGTGAAAGGCGCAGGCCGGTTGGGTGGTGAACTGGTACTCTTGCACTCGTGGCGCACCGGTGCCATTCTCGGCTGGGAGGGGCCCAGAGGGGCGAACGCCAGGCCAAAAACCATGGTGGGTGGCACGAGCAAGCAGGGTGGGAGGTGACCTTTGGTATGCGAGAAGAGGTGCATGAAGACGGAAAACAGGCAGACAGGACAGCGAGCTCAACCGAAGGAAAAACACCTCGTAGCTGCCCAGGGTGGTAGTGGCAATTCTGCAAGATGCATGCAATGTTACCGGGAGCGCAATTATATACGCCTGTCCGATGTGGCCAGCAAGTACATTGTGCCACGCCACACTCACTGAACCCATAGCGCGCAGAGTTTGCAACCCCCATTGCTGCCACTCAAGGCATCCGCATCCATCTATCTCCCTTAACTGGAGGGCAAGTCCCTTGGACCAACAGCGGTGGATAAGCTGGAGAGCAGCCCCAACCAATTCGGAGGACTTTACATCGCATCCAAGTGTGCACGAATGGAGACCGTGCCAGCCAGCTGCATAATGCAAAAGGCGATACTGGACTCCACGGTGCAGAATTTGTTGTCATACGAGAAGAGGCAGGGCGAAGTATGGATGGAAGAGCCAAGAATCTTCCTAAGATGATCCGGCGCCAGATCCAGACAGAAGGCCATTGCGCGAGTTAAGGGTCAGTGCTCCCATAACGAGCGCTTGAGCAAAATAACTGTCACGCATGTGCCAACTATATTCGGATGGGGAGGGGTAGATGATCACAATGTTAGCAGTGATCAAACAACGAAGCAAATAACAGAGGAGCACGTAAAGGTACGAGTACCATAAGCGGCAATAAAGCCCACCGAGCACAAAGTACAGGGGGCAACCACACCCTCACTCAGTGGCCACATTGGCACATGGCTCCACTGTCTGCGAACAGATGGCCAAAGTGAGGTGGGTCCAGCCAGGGGCATTAAAGCCAATAACGTGGCTCTGGATCTATTGTGTGAGAAGAAACAAGGAATGACTACCACGGCCAAAAGAAGTGATAGGGGAATTGTTCACACTCACACAGTTCACGGGCAATGACTGTTGCTCTTGGCGTTAAGACCTGGAGTAATGCCTCTACCCTACCCCATCCAGTTTTGTGCCCGATTAAAGCCCCGACAACTCGTGAAGACCACTTGGGGGTCAAAGAAAAGTGCTCCGAAAATGATTGGGCAAGCGCACGTTCTCCAACGCACGAGATGGCACGGAGATTTGGTGCACTTATTTTCCATAGCATTGACACGGTAGCGCGAGGTTGAGTGGCAGCGTCCAGCCTTGCAATGACTTCAATGAGAGTCCATGCAAGTAGGAGTTTTTCCTCATCCAGATCTTCGACAATCTCGTGAATGATCAGTGGATTACCAAAGGAGACGCCTCGATATAAACGATCCTTATGGTACGGGGAAAGGGCTTCGTTCGACTTGCTTTCCTCTAAGAGAGCCACGAGGATCGCTCCCGCTGCAGCAGGGAGAACTGCGCGTTCGAAGTCAGCTGTGCTGGAATGACTACCAATGGCTTCATGGTAACGCCAAGCCAGGAGGCAGCGTGTGGCGGCCAGCATGTTTGGTTGTGCCCGGGCGTTCACAACTGGTCTGAGCCAAAGATGCCGCCATCACGAAAGAGGGAGGGTGGTTAAAATGGGGACTACACGCATCACAACGAGGGGGGTGTTGCCCACAATCCCCTACGCGACACAGCTGTAACATCAACGCGTCTCCTTTTATCGTCTCTTTGCCTCTCGACCTCTAGTATATCCTGAACTTCCAGGATAAGGCGCTTGGACACCCTGTTGGTGGTTGCCTTTGGGCGCTTTGGGAGAGCAGGGCTATGACACGCGATACCCGCAGCGTTTAACGCATCAACTGCCGCATTAAATTCACTCTTCGTGGTGGTAATAGCAAAGACATCTTGTAGGTTAGCAAATTCCTGGTTAGGTGTGACCTGTGGATGACAGTGCTGCCCCACCTGGATGAGCTGAACCAACGCTTCAGTAGTCCCTTCGATGAAGGGCGAAACTGCGTTTCTATTTTTGACGTACACCCCGTCATGTACCCAAAGCACTGTGCCTGTGCAGTACGGGAGCATTGCAGCGAGCCCTTTTCGCATTACGAAGCTTTCCGCAGCTTCAAGTGCAAAAGTTGCCCAATTCCTGTTGTTGACCCTTGCATCCGGTTGGTAAAAAGGGATTCCTTGCTGGATCATAACCTGGAGGGTAGCTTTGGCCTGCACCAAATGTGCAAGAAACCTTGCCAAGGCAGGGGGGATGGCATAAGCAGCAATACTACCTTCATAAACATGCCGAAGGAAAGCATTGCTGTCCATTCCAACTGCTCTTTGCAACAAGTGCTTGGTTTGCACTGTTTGTGCTTTGGGCGCGCGTGCAAGGTGACTACTAAATAGCTCCCTGGCTTCAAGCAACGTTGGGAGGGGTGGGTGAGTAGGGCTGTGACATGTAAGGAGGCGCAAAAGCGTATAATGCGCACCTTTCATGTCGATTTCAATTGCGTTCGGTCCGATGGCCAAGAAACGTGTTAGCCTTTTACTCGTTTGCCAGTGCCGTATGGCATAATATCTACCCTGTGGGTACAAAGATGGCCTTCGATACTGGACCAGCCCTGGCCACGTTGTATCAAGCTCGGGGGGAGGCTTGATCCGATTGTAGAGGCAAAACCGCAAAAGCAGTTCCGGATTCCAAAGTGGGGGGGCTTCAAGAGAAATAGTTTCAGCTCCGGAATGCAAATCCTGTATAGCTTGCAGGTGCCATTGCTTGGAAGGCAACAGAATAGGCGGAAAGCACTCAGTGTTAATTTGCATATGAGGCTGACCCTCACCCGAGTCAAAGAAGACATCTTCATGAAGGGGTGCTTCGTAGCGGAGACTGTTAGCAGCGATTCCTGCCAGGTGATCAGCGACTTTGTTGCCGACGCGAGGGACGTATGACCAATGCACTGTAATGGGTGTGTGCGTTAACTTTTGCCACATGTTGTCCAGTCTTCGCACTAAGTCTTCCCTATGTAGTCTCAAGGCACCAGCAAAGTGCTTTACAATGTTGATGCAGTCGCCCTGAAGGATAACCTCCCTAATTTGATTGCTAGCAGCTAGAGATAATGCCTTGTCTAAGGTTGCGTCAGCGGCGCATATTTCCGCAAACATAGAATCTGGACAAGGCTGGAGTGGGATGGCAATCGTTTCAAGAATTACCGGGACTGGTCCGGGCGACCATACGATACCACCCGCACCACCGATACCTTCTTGCACGTGGCAGCTGCCGTCAAATTGAGCAACAAGGTGGGTATCTTTGACAGGTTTTAACTCAACAATAAGTGGAGTACCTGCAGGGATTGGCCTTAATGCCGTAACTTTAAGGTGCAGATTGCCGCAATGACACATTTTAGGCCATAGAGCAACATTAGGGACGCCAAGGGTCTGTTGATACATAGGTGCAAGCAAGTAATGCTGTGCATCTAATGTTGCTAAGACATCCCCTATATTGGCATTCCTGGGGGAGACGGTAACACCTTGGGCGCTTGCTTTAATTAAGGCAGAAAGGGGATGCTTGACCTCAATATGGAGTCCTCCGTCGTTGCAACAGGGCTTGCAGCGTTCCGTGTCAACCCACCATGCCGGTAATGCTTTGGGAAGTAACATCCTCGGGATGGTATTCCAAAGACGTGACGCGAGCTTGGGTATGTTACTGATGTGTTTTGCCCGTTGCGGTGTCTCACACCATCCAGGGTGCCAGGTGCATTGCTGTTCCATAGTATATCTTCTTATGGTCGCAATCCATGCTAATAGGACGGCACAGAATTTCTTGTCAATCCCTCCCTCAACATTGATCTTAGGAAGGGCAG
This sequence comes from Symbiodinium natans, assembly GCA_905221605.1. Taxonomy (NCBI): domain Eukaryota; class Dinophyceae; order Suessiales; family Symbiodiniaceae; genus Symbiodinium; species Symbiodinium natans. The sequence continues at coordinate 370,297 of CAJNDS010002427.1, forward strand.
TGTGACACAGGGAGTCAAACGATGCAGTGCCAGCATATCCCAATGTGACTAGGACAATAAAGAGGGAGGCTTTGGTGACCACACAAGCCGTAAGCCAATGCTCTGTTGTGTTTGCTCCCAGCCCACAGAGCAGGCAGTGGCTTTGGATGAAAGTACACTGGTGCTCATTGGGTATAGCTGCTCTGTAAGTAATAGTTCTAGCCGGAGCACCAGGCATTGCCGCACATTGCAGGAGTGGTGCTTGGTTAACATCACAGCAAGGCAGCATGCAGCTGATGGCATGGGCAAGGTCATCAGGGCAGCTTTGGTTGAGATGACAGAGTTTGCAGACTGGCATGCTGCCGAACCCATTGTCATACCAGAGCTCTTTCCCTGTTTGTTTGCGTAGGCAGACTCTACATTGCTCGTCCCTAGAGGCATATTGCCTGTACACAAAATATGCATCGGCTTCTTCAACAATGGCCCATCTAAGTGCGTAGCAACGAGTGACATCCGAAGCCACGTTCTTTGGCGGGAGGTTTAGCGCAAGCAAAATGGCACATAGCTGTCTCTCATGTGCATGGTTCGCAACTTTTTGTCGAAGATATCCTTGCGCCTGAACACAAGCAGCATTGCGCAACACTGCTCTAAGCGCAATTTGCGCCTGCTTGAGCTTGCGACCGCCTGAGTGAGGGCTCACTCGAGGCAGCGCAGCAGATAGGGCATCATGGCACTTGCTTTTGAACTGCTCAATGATTGGTGAGTCTCCTAAGGAGACTGATTTCTGAATGGCTTGCCTGGCTTGCACAAGCAACGAATGGTAGAAGGGAAGGTTGGCCGCATGCGCATTTTCAAGGTCATGCAGGATAACGTTTAAAGCCCATTTGCCTCTCCAGCGCAGCAGTAGGCCAACTTTAGATAATATGGCGCCTATCTCAGGATCCATTGCCCTAGGCGCTTTGATAAAATCAAAAACGCCCGCCATATGTTTGGCCTGAATCCAGGGACGCCTCAAAATAGTTGAGCTGGCAATAGCTAGTGCTTTGAGCATATGCCTTTTGGTGAAGGCGTACAAGGAATTGCAGAAAAGAGGGCAAGAGGCAATAAAGGCCGTATGGAATTGAATCCTGGCAGGCATTGATGCAGTAAGGGAAAGAGCTTGTTTATTCCTTCTCAACATATTGCACAAGGCCTTATCAAGGATCAGCATGCGCAAGGAAACATCTGACATTTTCCTTTGTCCAACCCAATGGATTTCATCAATAGACGTTGCTTGCTCCCATTCATATTTTGACATGCGGCCACGCAGGATAAAGCCCAACATTGTTGCAGTCTCAGCAATAATCTTAGACCCCCAAGGCGTCATGTCGAGGAGAAGGATATCAGCAGTTTTGAAGGGCTTGTTGGTAAGAATAGAAGTTTTGCATTTGCATTTGCAAGGCGATGCAATAATGCAAGCCAACAAAGCCTGGAAATTTTGCTGTTGTGTGCACATGCAAAGCAGCATATCGCTCGACAGGACGTAGCATTTGCTTCCGCTTACTAAGAGCAGTCCGTGTCGCACGTCAAGCCTAGTCAAGGACATCCTCATTGCTTGGTCGAGGCTGTAGATGTTCTGTTGAAGCAGTAAGCACAAGGCTTGATGCAATGAGGGACCTCCAATAGTGAGAGTATTGCTCGGTGGAAGCTGTTTGGACTCAATCCAAGCGACACCAAATTGGGCTATGCATGCTCTGACATCCCCAGGGAGAACCTGTAAAGAAATAAACCCTGCTTGGAAGCATTGGTGACGGAGAACTTGTAACCCCGCGCTGTGCGCTGGTTCGAAAGTTCTTTGTGCCTTTTCCACCCAATGCAGGCCTTTGGAGGCAGCGCTGTTATCGTCCATGTAAGCCGTTAGTCTTATGAAGGAAGAAATGTCGTGCAGCGCCCAAATCAAGGGATCTAAGGCGAGACAGAAAAGGACAACAGAAGTCGCCCTTCCCATAGCAAGGCCTTGGTGGATGGAGATAGGCTCGAGCAAGTAACCTTGCACTTTATGCTGGGTGCGCCTCCCAAACATAAGGTGGATGACGTAAGCTTTGATCCAGGCAGGGGCAGCTCTTGCCGCTAAGCACTGCAGTACCCACCAGGGATTCACCCGTTCAAAGGCCTTGGCAAAGTCGGAAAGCATGACTGTGTACTGGGCATCTTTGAGCTCCAAGTAGTGTTGCATTTGGGCATAATTTGCCTGTGGTTCTTTGAAGTGATTAAGAAGAGCCTGGGCAGGATGTAGCGAGTCTTTGAAAGACTCAGCAAGGACAGCGTAGATTGCGGAGTCAATGATTCGATCACAAGTATCGGGCATGTCTAGTGGCCTGTAGTTGTCCGCGTACGCACCCTTGTCTGCCTTGGGAATGAAGACTAAGGCCTGAAGCGGATGATCAGCTTGAGACAAGCACATCTCCCACATATGATCCCCAAGTAAGTTGGCAAAATAACTCGGATTTTGCCTATAGAAGGCATAGGGCACACCATCGGGACCCGGGGAAGAATCCTTGGTGGTAATAATGGCCTTGAAGATGATGCTTTCATCTGGTAAGTCAGCCGGCACGAAGGGGGCCCTTTGCGCATATGGCTGTAGGAGTTTGTCCCACTGGTTATCGTATTGACAAGGGAAGTGGTGCCAAAAGGCTCTAGTTGCCCTTAGTGCAGCATCAAACTGACTCATAGATGTGATCAGCTGGCCATTTTCGCTTCTGACCTGTTGCGAATCGATGATTCGAGGGCAGATTTTCCTGAAGGCCTGCCACTTAATTTTAGACTTATCAACCTGCAAATCTCTTTGAGCAACCAGGGAACGAAGACTTGGTGAGGGGGCAGTTTTCAGCTCTGCACCAAGGTGTAGCCGATTAAGCGCTTCTTGAAGCCAATGTCTCGGGAGCTCGGCTGAACCATTACCTGACGGCGTGAAAGGGGGTATGGTGATATGCCTGGCTAAAGATGTGACGGTGCTTGCGTTGACACCGACAGTCGCACCAGTGCTCCTGTTCAAAAGGCGTACCAACTTCCTAATTAATGCAGCAATTGAGTTTCCAGTTTGGGCACGTAGGTTGGCATGCCACAAGAAACATGTGGCTTTTTGTGCAACGAGCGCGTCAGAAGGGCAGAGTTTTTGACCATTGTTCTGCTCTTCAATCAAGCGGGCTTTAGTGCAATTAATTAGTTTACGAAGAAGAAGGTGCGAAGGGCTAGTCTCCGCAGCCTCGATGCCAGGCAAGTCAGTAGTCGCAGGTGGAACAGAAAAAGCCGCAGCAGGAACTGTCCGAACAGGTATCGCCGGGACATCTTTGTCAAGCTTATGCTTCGGCCGAAACCGAATCTTTACCAAGTGATGTCCTCCAGTTACTTTTTTGTGCTTCCAAGAGACAGAACAGATCTTGGCGGACAAGTACAGCGAACTGGAAATAAGGTACTGGTCAAGGTGACTGCAGGTAGAGCCTTGCTCGAAAGTTGGCCTGTCAGACTTGCATTCAATCATGTCGCCTTGAGCAAGGAGATGTGCATACTCACCCTCCTTCTGCTGATTAACAGCATTGAAGTCCCCCCCAAGGACAACCACATGAGTTGCATCCTTGACAAAAGCACTAAGTGCAGGGAAAAGCTTCCCCCATTGATCAGGGTGCCAATAAACTGACAGGAGCCAGTAGCAGACAGACCGAAATCTGACCAGCACGGCAAGGGCAAAACCAGGCACAAGGTCAACAGTTTCTACGACTTTATAGTCCTGTGGCAAACAGACAGCAACTCCTCCAGAGTGTCCAGATTCCTTCCAAATAGCGAGAGAGGCAATCGTATTTATTCTGGCTGTTGCCTGTCTGAATCGGTGTAAACAGGCAGCATTCCATTTGGTTTCCTGCAAAAGCACGGGCGTTTGGTGAGCCAACGCACCAATGGTACGAAGCTTGGCAAGGCCAATAGTGTCGAAGGTACACAGCGAGGTAACGTTCCAACTAACGACAGCCTGCAGCTTGCACGGCTCCTTTGGGATCGTGTCGAAGTAAGGAACAAGCCTGTCAGCTATGAGATTCAGTGCAAGTTCAAGCTCTTCTGTCGGGAGCTGAAGATTGATAGCAGCGATTAGGTTAAAAGGTCGGCTGTCATTGGCCATGAGAGCAAGCTTCAGCTCACGTGTTGTGGGATAGGTGAGTGGCAGGTTGTAGGCAAGGAGAATGCTGTTGAGGGATCTGACACGTGCGCGATGTCTACGACAAGCAACATAGGCATTGAGGTGATCAAGGAAGGTCGTAGACCTTGCCTTGATCACCACGTTACGAATCGTCGTCATAGGGGCAAAGGGTCCCGATGGACCCCATAGAAGCAATGGTAGACAGCAGGTTGCCGATCGTAGACATAAATGCGCAGTGCCTTTTCTTGGGTGGGAATTGTGGAGGGGATGTTGTTGTGGGTGACGGTCTGTTGATGCACCGTACCTTGCTTATATGTGGTGTAGTGTGCGCCTCGTGCATCAATACCAATATGCACAGCCTGTCGACACGGTAGAGCAAGCTTAGCAAAGCAAGAGAAGTCGCGCAAGACCTCGCTAAGCCAGGCTTCGTTCGAGTTGCAATCTGAAGCAAAGGCTTTACTGTTATAATTCTCAGCAAAGTATGGGGTTAAGAAGAGCGCAAAGAGTTCCCTTTGCCCAAGGTAAGGGGAACAGAGGATAGTATGGCCGTGCAAGTGCAAGGCAGCTTCGTTACCCTCAAATATCAGACAAGGCGTAGGTAGCTGGCTGTTCTCTTCGATTACTTTGTGAAGGAAGGTGCCAGGGCTGGCTCCTCTTCGTTCAATGTCAACGACCTCAATGATCGATGCTTGGGTAAGCGCATGCACAGTATCACGAGCCTGGGAAGCATTGAGCATTGCTAAGGCACATTGATCATCTTGCTCGACATATAGGAAGAAGTCGACTGGCGGAGACTTCTTGCGGGCGTTGGCATCTTTCAAGTGCTGCACATAGAGAGTATTTTGCTGTCCCTTTACAAGGAGGAATTGAGGGATGAACTCGTCTCTATACGCGACAAACTCAAGATGCAACGCTTTGAGAAAGCTGATCAGGCACCACCCTTGTGCAGGGAAGTCAAGAAAATGTAAGGCAAACTTGGCACCGAGATTCGCAACAGTCTCTCTGCACAAATTGGCCATGACATTGCGTCTCGATCCACACAAAAGTTGTAATTGAGGGTCGACAATTTGCAAGACACGCTGGATGGCCGATGGGATCCCTTTTTCTTGCAATATGTCTTGCGTTTGATGGAATCGAGTTTCCGTCGCAAAGGAAATTCCTCTAGGAATGCCGGACGCGCTCTCTCTGATGCCTTGGAATTTACCTTGGCCGGGGGTATACTCCAGAACAACAGGTTTATTGACAATTAAACCTTGTTTGAGCCAGCCAACAGCATTAAGTTCATCGCATGGAAAAGGCGCATGAAACTTATGCGAAAACTTGTCTTGTAGCTTAACAGCTGTAGTAGCAGCAAGAACTTGTTGGCCATAGCTAGGCCAATATTGGAGAAACTGTGAGAGGGGAAGCGGCTTCCAATGACTGTCGGGGTTTTCATTCAGTAACTCTCGAAGGGATGCGTGTTTGATCGCAGCTTTGAGAGCACCAGGGTAGAAGCAGTTCCCAACAATGGAAGCAATACACATATCATTAATGTGTTCTTCCACATCTGCAAGCCAGATATCGAGCTCAGCATCTCTCAACATTTCCTTGTAGTGAGCAACCCTGAAGGGAGGAATGCCACTATCACCGATAAGGAAAGCATTTTCTGCACGGAGAAGTTCGTAATTAGCTTCAGCAAAGCGATCCATTGCTGCAAGGCTTGGGACGTCCGCTTGAAGAGAAAGCTTCTGAACATCTGTTACAAAGCGCAGGCCAATGGGTCCATCAGGAACAAATTTTTCCCATTGTAGATTTGGAACCCCATTGGAGGTATTAGCCGCTTGTGAGAATTGCCTCTGGAAGGCTTCAGCTCCGCCGAAGCTGGGTACATGGTAAAGAAGGGCAGAGGGGTGGTAAAAGTATGCAGCCAATCGAAGCCCCCTCTCGCGATCAAAGCGTTTGGGACGAAGCCAAGGCTTGAGCTTTTCGCCAGGGGGTTTTATTCCGCACATGTGTTCCGCAACAGGACGCCATCCTTGGAACCACGGAGTGGGGCGATTGCTGAAGGTGCCAATTTGCCCATATCTAGTAAAGAATTTTCTTTTCCTTTCAACATGGCCGAATGTAGCTCCAGCAATATGATGGCAGCAACAATCACGTATTGCGAAGATCTGCTGAATAAAGCCCTGGTGGATGGGCTTCATAGACCCAGCATTTTCAAGGAAGATGTGCACGCACTGAAGGATACTGGGTTCAATGCTTTGGAATGCAAGCAAAATCGCGTATAAGACAAGCATGTGTTGCGAGCGGTCTCCCAGAAGTCCTAATCCACCTGAGCTGGACCCTGCAACCGTGAGATCTTGGCAGGGGGAACCGGCGGGAATGATGATGGCTGTTTTTTGTGGATGAATCCTTCCCAGGAAGGACAAACATTCACGCAGCAATCGGTAATCCTCTTTAAGTAGAGTCCAAACGTCATCAATTGCGATCGATGGCACACGGTGCGAGTCAAGAGCCCATCTTTGGCTTTTGTCATAGTCATACTTATGGCATATGAGGGCGCGAAGGACGCTGTCACTTTCTGCACTCACAGCCGCAACAGGTTGTTGCTTGAGGCATTCAACGGTGACAGCACGTGATATTCCGCATCCATCAAAAAGCGATAAGATGATGTAACGTTCAACACCAAGTGCGACCTGTATGCAGTCTTCCGACGAGACAGCATTAGTTTGATTGTTCCTGCTTCCAATTTTACCATCTTTTCTCTTGGAGACAGGCTTGGCATTGTTAAGCTTATCGAGGCTTTTCTTGACTCTACGCATCTGAGAATCAGAGCTCAAGTCGGGCTTGGCTTTAAGGGGCTGGCTGCCCCTATCAGAGCCATTCTTCTCAGAGTTCAGCGCAGTTTGAACTTCATGTTGTTGCGGTCTCTGTTCCTCATCGGAATCAGTAGCAATGGAGTGCACTTCAGGAAGAGATGCGCTATCAAGTTGTGTCGCCAGAGCAGTACTAGGGTCGGGTTGGAGACTAACACTGGCTTGGTGTTCTGACTCCTCATCGAGTTTGCCCTTTTGGGCAGGAGTAAATTCAGTACCGCTTTTACATTCCTCGGCTTGTGGCAGAAGATGGGCACAGGACGGATTAGGCAAGCCAAAATCATCCTCTGAGGTGATGGTCATATAGGTTGCAGAAGGGACAGGGCTGTCCCAGCTTGCGACCTTCGTTATCTTAGCTTGCTCAATAGCGAGTGTTTCACTACTGATATGCTGTTCTGCGTTTTCACTGGGATCAGCATGATGCCGGATAATCTCATTAAAAGAGTTAATGAGAGCAGTGGCGGGGTAAAGCTGATTGGCACAAACACTTCTGATGAAGATGGCTTCAATGTAGTGCTCAGCCTTAATCAATTGTGCCCACAAATTTTCTTTACGGACTCCGTAGATTGAGTCATAAAGAAGAATTGAATCTCCTGCTTGTTCTTTGGCATGGTGTAGCACTAGGTAGTGCTTAGCACTAGGATCATGCAGAACGAGTGCAACGACAATATATGCCTGTTGCATGACTGATACCGTACTGCCAAGAAAGCTTTGGATATCCGCCTCGCTTTTGCAGACTTGCGCAAAAGAGCTTTTCTGAGTCTTCTGTGTGAGAAGGCAGAAGAAAGACGGGAGTCTTTGAATGGCAAGTTTGCACGTGTCATTGCGAGGGCTCAAGTTTTGCTGCATGCACGCAATCGCAAGGTCAGCAAGTTGACCTAGATCAGCGAGGATACTGATCTGATCAGAGGAGTCCTGTTCAGAATGCAACGGCAGAGCAAGAATGGGCTGTGGCTGCTGGCACATGGAGCACTTGCAGTGGATCTGCACAAGCATGGTGTATTGCTCCTTGGCCGGAATAGCCCAAATGGCCTTACTATACACCTCAGTAAAGCTTTGAAGCTCCAACGGTGTAGCACTTGCCAATTGAAGATAGGTCAGACCAAGTATGTGTGCAAGCTTGGCTCGAGCAGCCTCACGTATATTCTATCCAACCGCAGCAAGGACAAGAGCTGCTTGTTTAGGAAAGGGGGCGTAATGCTGGCATTGCTCTTTGTTCCATTGAGCACACGAGATGACCCGATAGGCAGCAGCAACAGGGCAATAAAGGCCAGCAATGCGCCTTTGCACTTCTTCTTGAACGTTGGCCGGGACTTCCGCCTGGAACCTTAGGACAGTATTACATCTTCTAGCAATCTCAACCTTTTCCTTGCTACTCTCAATATTTCTTTTGCCAGTCCCACCTTCTTGACTCAACTGTGCTGAGGCAGGATTTTCCGGTAACATATTGGCAGCCGTATCATCACCTTTAACAGCAGGAGGCTTTCCATGGAGCAAAGTCGGGCACTGGGCAGTATCCGATTGCTCCATGGCAACCTTGCTTGACTTCCCATCCTGATGATTGGCACATCTGGCTTTGTTCGGCTTATTGGCTGCAGTAGCCTTAAGTCTATCATCAGTGTGGATGTTAAAAGCATAGATGACGCTAGTATTAATCCCTATCAACTTGATGATATCACATGAGTGACATCGTGGCAGGAATAGAAGCGCGCCCTGATGTAGGGAGACGAGAACATTGTTACTCGCAGAAGCTCCCGGATGACAAGCGAGATGTTGGCCGTTCTTGAGAACTAGCGGGATCTCTAGTTCAGTCTTACCAGTAATGCGGACAAGCAGGTACTGGATAGATCCCAGTTCAGCAGTAAAGTCTTCATCCTCTTGGGAAGCCTTAGGAAGGTTTTCTGGCAATCTCCAACCTTGAAAGGCTTCATTTTGGCTGAGAAATGTCTGGACACTCTGCAGCTTCACTAGTTCGGGAACATCCTCACATTTACCAGTCATAACAACGTAGGGCGCCTGTCTGTCAATGATCAGGAAATGTGTTTCAAGGTCATCCTTGTGCCAAATTGTACTAGCAATTCGTTGTTTGGACAAGGGGTGATACTCATCCCTTGCTCTGACATGGATCAATCTTCCTTGCCCAATCTTATCGCTCCCAGAGTGGCAATTCAAAAAATGTTCTCTAGGGTTCTCGGAAATGTGATTAATGGGCTTGTTGCTCCATCTTGGGGCATCAACAACCTCTTGCAGCAATTGCACTTCAGTTCTTCCACAAGGAAGGTCGAAATATTGACATTGAGTGAGCGCATCGGCAGCGGCGACAGTAGCAGTTACATGGACAGCAGGTATGACAACATCAGTGCCAGCTAATACATGTACGATTCCTCTGTATTGCACCGGAATTTTGATGTACTCAAGATCCTGAATAATGTCTTGCATGTCTCCGGTGCAATTGTGAAAGGTGATCTGCAGAGAAACCTCTGTAGAGTTGAAAGGTTGAGTCACCTTCCAAGCAAAGATTTCCTGTGAGTTCTTCACATTGCAAATGTGAAATCTTGCGGCATGCAACGCGAGGCTGTCAGGGATGGTAAGCTGCTTTTGCCGAAGGCCCAAGATAGCCTTCTGCAGCTGATAGGGGTCCGCAAAGATCCTCAGATACTTCCCAGGGGCAGTGTGGAACGCATTCATAAGCCTATGCTGATTGAGAATGCAATGCACTTGAAAGGCTTCATCCTTAGTTCGGACAGAGTTGATAGCATATGGGAGGTCAACGAAGTTGACACTATTGCCCGGCATCCCTTCAAGAGGCGCAAAGCGATACCAGACCTGGAGCTCAATTTGTGATTTGCCTTCAGTTTGTTTGAGCACCTTGTCATACATCTCTTCAACCTTCAGCATTAAAGCTTGAAGTTGACTTATGCTGATCTTAGGCGCTCTGAGGCAAACAACACATCGATTCTCCTGATCAGTTAACGCAACGATGGGCTGCTGTGGCTTCCTAATGTGAGCCAGTCCAAAGTCTCGACTGAGGTGTTTAACTTCCTCGTCAAATGTTCCAACAGTGCCAGCGATAATGACTTCCGTATTGCCGGCTTCTTGCTTCATGGAAGGCGTTATGGCAATGTAGTAGCAAGTGTGATGGACAGGGTAGCTGCTGGGAATGTAAGTGACCAAATATACAAGTTCCCGCTTGCCCTGCACTTCAATGGCACCAATAACCGTCAGGCTGTGGATTTGACGAAGGAAGTCTTCATCATAACTCCTGAAGAGTACACAGGGGATGTCTGATATGGAAAGTGAGCTGTGCAAATTACTCACGATCGTTATACTCGTCTGTTGTGTAAGACCCTTCCTTAGATTGTGAAGGAAACTCTTACTAGGGTTGACGAGTAAGATAGATTGGAGCTCTGAGCCCTGCACTTGGCGCAATTCTTGCATAGTTTGTGTAGACACGATGCATCCATCTCTAAGATACTCCAGCAAATGTGCTGATGGTGTTCTGGCAAAGAGAGCATCATACTCAGTGAGATGACCCAACATAAAGTCGGCAAGACACTGAAATGCGCTTCCATCGATGTTGCTGATTCGATCTTGCGACATGGTGCAGATACCTTACGCCGAAGCTATCCGTACTGCACAATGCGCAAGACAAATTTGCCAAAAGGTGCAAATAAAGTGAAGAAGCTCCCACCCTCAAGAAGTTTGCAAGAAAGAGAACGTGCGTTCACACTCAGCAACTTAACAAGGAAGGAAACGTTCCCAACTTTTATAAAGAAAGGGAACACGACGTAAAAAGCAAGAGAAAGAGAACGGGCGTTCTCAATCTCAGCAAGTTGCAAGAAAGAGAAGCGTTAGAGAAAGCAAGAAAGAGAAACAGAGAAACAGAACGGGCGTTCTTAGTCTCGACAAGTTAGAGAAAGGTGGCAGGACAACTGAGACAAAGACTCAAGGGAATGCAGCTTGCAAAGTGTTTACAGTGCGAAAATCCAAAGCCAAGCTTTGGATTCTTCTTGCAAGCGGGCGCTCACAAGGAACTGCGCAATGCTAAGAAGCCCCAGCTACAAAGCAAAACACAGCACCAAGCACACCTACGCCTCCAGGCTGTCCCAGAGGGGCCGCTACCTCCTGCGTGTAAGGTTCCAAGCAAGCCAGACCTTGAGCTGGGAACTCCACCCCTTCTGCTGTGTTTTGTTTTGGAGAAGCGAGGGACGGATTTCGTGTGCCCATTGTTTTTCCTGCCAGGATTCGACCAATCCACCTTTGTGGTGGATTGGCTCCACACTGCAGATCTGGGAGTAACAGCCGACTTTGCAGGGAATGCTTACCAACAGACATTTCCAAACAACTCTTTCGACGAAAGGCTCTCAGCCATGTGGTCGGATCTTAGATCCTGGTATAAAGCCAACCGCTGCGAAAACCAGTTTAATGCGCTCGCACCATGCTCCGACAGGCAAGCAAGTCTTCCAAGCTGAAAGGAAAGGCTGGCAAGATTCGATCTTGCGCCATGTCTCGCCCACGCCTGCACGCCTCTTGGCTCGCAACGGAACGCTTTTGGAGCTTTTCATCCGGACCGGACTTCATGCTGCCCATCCTGCCAAATTGAGCCAACCCATCTCAAAGTCGGGGTTGCACTCCAGTCGCCCATGTCCTACACCCAGGCTTTGCTAGCACTGCGCTCTGCGCTGCAGCTCCACGAAGAAGCCTCGACAGGCGCCCTCAACGCCCAGGAAGCACTCAACTTCACCCTGCACGGCCTCAAAAGTGGGGCCTCTTAGCCCAGCCAAGCAACTCAGGCTGCCTGCCGACCCGCGCCGGAAGGCGGGCCACCACAAGGTCAGCTCCGAGTTGTACGGGAGGACGACACAATTCTCGGAGCAACAGAGGGCAGCATGCTTGCCCCCTCGCCATTTGACGAATCTTGCCGCCCCATGTCTCGTCGGTACGTCCAGAACTGGGTTTCTTCAGAGCAGTGTTGGAACATGTGAAACTTGGGTTTGAATTTCCACCTGCTCACTATCAGACGTGACCTCTCCAGGGCTGTGTACAGCAGAAGCTGTAGCTTTGCAACTCTGGTTCAGTGGCTGATATCTTCAATGGTTGATTTTTGCATGATTTTTTTCGTATCTGCAAGAAAGGATTCAGAGTTCACGTCGCCGTGCTGGGGCCTTACAGTAACGATGTCCAGGTATCTAGCGGGTATTTCTTTCAAAATGACACGGAAACTTTTCTTGAATACGTTGTTTTTTTTGCAGACATATGACAAATTTTTATTATTCTTTTTTCAAATAAGCGGAAACCTTTCTCAAAAACAGTGCTGAATTCAGTTAAGAGGGGTTTAAGGGGGGGTTTATTGGATGCTCTGGGGAAGTTGAGGTGGTAAACATAGGGCGACGAACAGAAGAAGCAACCAACGACGCTTCATCCGCGAAGCCGTGACGGACTTTGTTCATGACATTGTTTCGAGGCAAGGCATGGTCGGTTTCAACCAACCAGGAGCAAACTGGCCCCGATGTAGTTGAGCTGTGGGCACGTGGCAGGAACCCTGGCTTGAACTCCCTTGAAACCCTTTGAAGCTTCCTGCAAAGCCGCAACCCGGTTTATCCCCAGCAGTGTAAGGGATGGGGGGGGAGGGCCAAATTCTTACAGTCTGTTGGCAATGCACATGAACAGAACAAGTGCTTTTTCGTCATGATCAAGTAGTGTCTGGAACAAATGTCGGCATAAGCCACCTTTGGTAATGGGAAAGAACTTGCCCAAAGCTTTTTTCAGACGCCTTGGAACAGAAGCCTGTGACGGAAACGGCATAAAGAAAAACATTACCATCACCTGTCCAGAACAAATTTTTTTAAAGCGGGCGCTTTTTTTATCTCTCAAGCGAAGCAAGAGTCCAAGATCTCCATAGTCCACACAGCTTTTGTTCAGACGGCGCCGTCAGGTAGTATCCAGGCGGGCGGAAGCCTGCCTGCCTTGCATAGGCGATGATGGCCCTTTTGAAGGCCAAGTTACTTCACAGGTGTTCGATGGCTCCTTGCCAGAGCAGTGGGTGCATTTCTTCAAGCAGAAGTGCCTGCAACCTGGGAGAAGCAGCACCGCATTGGCTCTCCAGAGTCGTCATTCGGCCACCACAAAGGGGAGGGTCGCATTGCCATAACTCACTGTGATCCAAGCGTTTTCTTGTCGCGTGATGAGCGGTGGGGCAACCAGTGTGGACGGCTGCTGGGTCTCAAAGTCGAGGGGTTCTTGCAGTGCCATGGCACAGAAAAGTCAACCTGCCCGGTCAGCCAGTGGCCACAAGCAAGAGGCTCTCCACTCCACTAGGATCCTTCCTTCCGCAAGGCAAGAGGAAACGGCAGGGTCAACTACAAGGGCCAAGAGCTCAGGCCCCTTGAAGTGTACACCTTACACATTTGCCAAGGCAGGTGTCATGGAAACTTCCGATTACAAGCGTCCAAGCCGGGCAGTTTCTAGCTTAAGGCTGCAGGGTCGGACAGTTTTTGGCTTAAGGCTGCAGAGCTGGGCAGTCTTGAGCTTTGGGCAGTCTCTAGCTTAAGACTTTGGCTCAAGGAAGTTTTTGGTTTGAGGCAGCGCAGTTTTTGGCTTAGGGCCAGGCGCGGCAGTCTTTGACTTAAGGCTGTTGGTGTTGCTTCTTTTCATTCTTAACGTAAAAGGGCAGAGGGGGTATTGAGAGTATTGTGGTATGCTGGCTGAATTTTGAAAGAGCAGTGTTTGCTGGTGTTGCGTTTTGTCATTCTTAACCTAAAAGAGCGAAGCCCTCAAGAGCAACAAAACGTGCTGTATTAACTCTTGCAGTTGGGGAAGAACAGTTTTGCGGCATGCTGGCTAAATGTTGAAAGGGCAATACCCGCTAGTGTTGCTTCTTGTCGTCCTAGACCTGAGGAAAAAAAACCTCTAAGAATCCCAAAAACATGCTGTATCCAAGTTTTCAGTGGGGCAGAGCGGCTTTGACAGTATTGTGGTATGCTGGCAGAAGTTTGAAACATCAACGTTTGGTGGTGTTGCTTCTTGTCATCCAAAACCTAAAGAACAAAGCCTCCGAGATTAAAAAAAATCGTGCGTTATCAATTTTTGCAGTTGGGGCAGAGGGTTTTGACAGTATTGTGGTATGTTGGCAATTCTGAAAGAGCAGTGTCTGCTGGTTTTGCTTCTTTTCATCCTAAACGTGAAAGAGCAAGGCCCTCCAGATTAAAAGAACGTGTTGTATCAACTCTTGCAGTTGGAGTAGAGCAGTTTTGACAGTATTGTGGTATGTTGGCTTTGAAACCGCAACGCCTGCTTGCTGGTGTTGCTTTTTGTCATCCAAAACTTGAAAGAACAAAGACTGTGGCTTTTGCATGGTTTTGCAAGACAGAAGGCTTTGTTCCAGCTTTTTCAAAGCGGGCGCCTCTTGACTACATCAGCACAGTAGGCCGTTCTTGTGGGTCTTGTAACTAGGTGTGAAACGGATTGCTGTGAGAAGCAGGAAGAACCAGAAGGACGAACACCACCACTAACCAAACCAACCAAACAACCCAGCGAACAAGCAGCAACAACCAAAAAAAAACCGGAAGCGACCAAACTACTAGGTTCCCCGCAAGCTTAGTACTCAACGTCATCGATGTCCAAGAGCACATCCATGCCGCACCAAGCTGTGCAGGGAAATTGCAAAATGCGAATGTATGCCAGAAAGTCAAAACCACCATCTTGTAGACATTTGTTCAACGTCAATCCGCAGAGATATCCACGAATCTCAATTAACGGTGCCACCAAAATCCATAGCCGTGTTGCCACTTCTTGCCAGCGGTGTGCAGAACCAGCCCAGGGCACTCCGTGGTAATCAGCCAGTGGGGCCAGCCCTAAGCACATCGAAGACTAAAGTCCTTTCTCTCATTCACAACTCGAGGGGGGTAGAATTTAGAATAAATTCCCCTCTTTCTCCTCTGAGTTTTCGAATAATGAAATACGAAAAAACAAAAGAATATTCGAGCGGGGTGGAATTTAGAATAAATTCTCTTCTCCTCTTTTGCTTTAAGAAACAAAATAAGATTGAACAATACAGGTTCAAGCCAGATTCAACCCAAGTTCAACCCAGGTTCAACCTAGGTTTCGAATTAAACCCAGGTTCAACCTGAATTCAACCTGGGTGGCGTGGGTGGGTCTTAATTCGTCGTGCCAATGCCGACCGCGTGCAAGCCATGCTGCAATGAGGTTCAGACGCAAGTGCGCCAAAGACGGACTGCAAAAGTGTGTGCTTGCCTTGGAGAATTTTCTGCATCCGTTGTCTTTGAGCTGTAAAACAGGTTTCCAAAAGAAAGCAACGCAACAAAAAAACCAATCCAACCAAACCAAACCAGCAACACAAACCAACCGACAACGGAGTGAAGTGCAGAGAGTGAAGTGCATTGAGTGAATTGCATGGAGTGAATTGTGTAAGTAAAGTCCATGGAGTGAAGTGCATCAAGCTGTTTGTTAATGCAAAACTTTCTGAGAACATTGTGTTTGCATGTCGCATTTTGCGATTCTCCTGCACGCCCGTTTGAAGTATCTTTCTTGTCCCATGGATTGCCGGCGCAAAATATGATAAAGTACAACACGCCCTTCAATGCGCAGCAGCAAAGTAAAGGCCAAAAAAAAGATTTTCACTTGTCTGTCATGGCTTCTTCGATCAAGGAAGAATTTCTGAGAGACGAGGGTAGTGACAGTAAGGAAGAACCACATGACCACATGATAGCTCAAGCTCCAAGCACAACCAAGCCATGCTTGCCGGAAGTACTTGCGCGAAAGCGGAAGGAACTGCAGCAAAGCGCGGAGTAAAGGTGGTTTGCTTACCACAGCAGTGCGACATGGCACTCGATCACGACAGGATCCACGCCACTTGATCACTGCGAAGCGCCATCCAGCTACTTCTCTGGCGTCTAGTATACTCTTTCTTATTCGCTCCCACAGGGAAAGACACTCTGGGAATTGGAGAAAGAACGTCTGCTATTGCCGGAAGCCAAAAGAGATGGGTGGGTTGGTATGCTAGATTGGCGGCGGACAAAGCTTGAAGAAAGAGAGCTGGGGCCGGAAGAGAGAGGGAGAGACGGAGGGAGGGAGAAGGAGAGGGAAGGGAGAGAGAAAGAGAGAAGGGAGGGAGAGAGGAAAAGAGAGAAGTGAGAGAGGGAGTGAGGAAGGGAGAGAGGAAGAGAGAGAAAGAGGAGGAAGAGGGAGGGAGAGAGGGAGAAAGAGAGGGAGGGAGAGAGGGAAGGGAGGGAGGGAGGGAGAAAGGGAGGGAGGGAGGGATGGAGAGAGGGAGGAAAAGGGAGGGAAAGAGGGAGAAGAGAGGGAGGGAGAGGAGGGAGCGGGAGCGAGGAAGGGAGAGAGGGAGAGAGGAGAGAGGAGGGAGAGAGGGAGAAGAGAGGGAGGGAGAAGGAAAGGGAGGGAGGGAGAGAGAGGGAGGAGAGAGAGGGAGGGAGAGAGGGAGGGAAGAGGGAGGGAGAGAGGGAGGAAGAAAGGGAGGGAAAGAGGGAGAAGAGAGGGAGGGAGAGAAGGAGGGAGTGAGAGAGGGAGGGAGAGAGGGAGGGGAGAGAGGGAGGGAGGGAGGAGGAGAGAGAGGGAGAGGGAGAGAGGCAGAGGGAGAGGGGGAGAGGGAGATGAAAGGGCCTTGATATCCTGACAGCCTGGTATTCCGTGAAGAGAATAATAAAAGAATACGGGCTTACAATGTAATGCAATGAAGCGTGAAGCCCGTAATTATATTATGAACGTAACACCTGGAACTAGAAGCCCTTTCAGTAAGCCTTTCCAACTCTCCGGAAAATCAACCACTCACTCGCATACATGTTCACTTAATTCTCTTCTTAGTACCAATAATTTAACACTGTAATTCACGCGTCATGGGAGGGAGAGAGGGAGGGAGAGAGGAAGGGAGAGAGGGAGGGAAGAGGAAGGGAGAACGGGAGGGAGCGAGGAAGGGAGGAGAGGGAGAGGGAGAGGGAGAGGGAGAGGGAGAGGGAGAGGGAGAGGGAGGGGGAGGGGGAGGGGGAGAGGGAGAGAGGGAGAGGGAGAGGGGGAGAGGGAGGGAGAGGGAGAGGGAGAGGGAGAGGGAGCAAATTTAAAAAAAAGGGAGCGGAAGCGGGAGGGAGCAAATTTAAAAAAAAGGGAGCGGAAGCGGGAGGGAGCGGGAGGGAGCGGGAGGGAGCGGGAGGGAGGGGGAGGGAGCGGGAGGGAGCTGGAGGGAGCGGGAGGGAGCGGGAGGGAGAGGGAGAGGGAGGGAGCGGAGAGGGAGCGGGAGGGAGCGGGGGAGGGAGCGGGAGGGGGAGGGAGAGGGAGGAGGGAGATGGAGAGGGAGGGGGGGAGGGAGAGGGAGAGGGAGGGAGGGAGGAAGAGGGAGGGAGAGGGAGGGAGTTCGCAGTCTACGTGATGCGGGTTAGTGCTCCTTATGTTTTTTTTCAGGAATCTTCGAAGAACGTGGAAGAACAAATTTTTGTACGTGTCAATTCCAAAAACATTGGAAACAAACAATGTTGTTGCCGAGTTCGATTTCAGAAAGTGTTTGGAAACCAATGTCATTGTAGTGTGGTTGGTTGCATACATACATGCTTCTACACAGGGTACAAACCCAGCGAATCCTGGTGTGCGCCGCTGTTTCCAGTGTGTCAGGCTCAAGTGCTCAGCGTGTTTAGCTTGCATGCAAACTAGGCTAGACTGAAGGCGTTGTGTCCAATGCCGCTAGTGACCGCTAGTGATTGGCATTTGCATGGAGCTTTGCACGTCCAGTCTCACATGCTAAAATTCTTCGTGCGTGCACGCATGCTAGAAGCCAATGAACACTTCTGTTGTTGCATTTCCCCATCACCTCTTACACACCCTGTGCCATGTTCATCGAGCAAGATGGTTGAGCTGCAACTTGGCAGCCAACTGATCTGAATTGGCGATGGTTGTGCTTCATCCTTGGGTTTGGAACGTGTAGCTGGGTTAGTCCATGAGAGAATATGAGAGAGTAAGGGAGGGTGAGAGAGGAGATGTGGGATCGGATGGCGTGCTTTTATTCTGTTGCTAGCATATGGGCCTCGGGGAACTTGTGCTTCACAAGACGGAGAAAAAGAGGAAGAGGGAGAGAGAGGGAAAGAGAGAAACGGAGACCGGGGCCTATCAAATTTCAGAGGCGAATATATATGTGACACGCAGGAGCAGGGCTCGTGTCATGTGCGGGTTTCTTCCCTCATGCTTTGAAAAAAGGAACGAATGAAAGAACAAAAAGAAGAAAAGCAAGACATACAGCAACACAAAATATGAAAAACACGATAAAAACAAATAAAGCCATTAAACGAACACAAATTAAAAAAACAACAAAAAGAAAAATCACAAAATGCAAAAGCAATGAGGGAGAGAGAAAGAGAGAGAGAGAGAGAGAGAGAGAGAAAGAGAAAGAGAAAGAGAGAGAGAGAGAGAGAAAGAGTGTGTGCATGCGGTTACGTGTAATTGTCTCAGGGCACAGTTTAGGTTCAACATTTCTGGTTCAGGCCTTGTGCGTAAAAAACAAACCTGTCAGATGCAGCATCATCGGCGAGGAGGGAGGGTTGTCTTTTGCCAGGTAGTCGGCGTGGGGCGGCGCAAGGTCTCTGCGCAGTCCCCCCAGCCTTGAGCTCTCAAGACTATCAGCGTGGGGCGGTGTCAAGGTCTCCGACAGATGTGGCCGTGCTCTTTACGGCGCAGATCGGGCGGAAGAAGCCGGCAGCATGGCTCGGTGTTAGGCTCGTTTGGGTCATTTTGGGTCCTGGTCATGACAGGCTGCTGATTTGGAGATTTGGGATGGGTGGGGCAGGGTTGGGTTTGCGATTTGGTGGAGGCTTTGCGCCCGATTCAGGATGGGTTTCATGTCGATTCTGTGATGAGGGCTTAGTTGGGCTTGAATTCACAAGTTTGGAATGTTTGTGGACATGTTTGACACTAAACCCTGCAATCCTCCGCGAGCAGCAAGAGCCAATAGTCTTGCCAAAGCCTTCGAAGCCTATGCAAAGGACCTCAACATTCCCCTAAACCCTAAACCCTAAACCCTAATCCCTAAACCCTAGACCCTAGACCCTGGACCCTGGACCCTGGACCCTAGACCCTAGACCCTAGACCTTAAACCCTAAACCGTAAACCGTAAACCCTTAACCCTAAGCCCTAAACCCTAGACCCTAAACATAAAACCTAAGCTGCAGTCCTTTTGAGGTCTGGCGCGAGGGTCGAATTCGGATCATTCGAGGAAGCGCTGTCCTCGTTAATGCGGAGGGCGCGCGGCTCGAGGTGCTGTGAGGAATCTCTTCTTCGCCGCTCTTAGGGTGTAGGGTGTAGTGTTTAGGGTTTAGGGTTCCAGGGTTTCAGAGCTTCATAGGTAGGCGCTACTTCCGTGAAGCGCGCCAAAATGCGGGCCTGCGGAGGCGACGCCGGCAGATTCGCTTCAGAAATGGCTGCAGCAAGGTGCGCAGGGTCTGGCAAGCATTGGACGCGAATTCCCTGAATCGGTGTTCGTCAGTACTTGTCCAAAATGCTGTGCTTTTTGGTGCTGAGGCTGAGAGCTTTAGTGTTTTAGTACTTTGTGTTTTAGCCTGAGACCCCGAAGCCCTGACCCCTTTTTATCCAATCAAAGGTCCGGCCACACGTCATATACTTCTCTAGCTAGATATCTCAAAGCTTGAACTCCACAATCAAATTTCGCTTCGCCCACCACAGGGGGTGAGCTGTGCTTAGAGCGGCACAAGCTTCTCTTGGAGATCGAGGGCGAGGAGCAGTTTGTAGTTTTTTTTTTTTTTTTTTTTTTTTTTTTTTTTTTTTTTTTTTTTTTTTTTTTGTTTTTTTTATTTGGGCGTATGGAGGTGATGTTTTTCACGTTTAAGCGTCGGGGGTGTACTGCAAGGGTTCATGGTTGACATGGGTTTTGGGATGAGGGCTGGGCTTGTGGTTCGGGCTTGGAGTCACATGCCTTAAGGAACCGTGTGCCCTGGACATGCAGTACCTTGCGGGTTCTTATTGATTGTGAACGGCTTCTAATGAAAGACTCGAGGCCCTGTGAGGGCATTGCAAGAGGCTTAGTTCTAGCTCCAAGCCAAGAGCTTGTAGCCACTGCTGGCTTCATGCCGGCTTGTGAGACTGAAACCTGTAGGGGGTGGTCCCAGAACTTCCCATCCACATGCAGTGAGCACGAGGATAGAGGCCTGTATCAAGGAACGGTCGGGTGTCCCTGTCAGGAACGTGCTGATTTGCAAAGTGAGCCAGAGGCGCTACGGGGACAAAGTTGAGGGGTTTGCTGGTTTGGTGGATGATTGGGACTGGTGAAGAACTTCTGCTGAGGCCGGAAGTTGTGAAGGTGCACCAACACAAACCAAGGCTTTGCGTTCGAGAATGCGTTGGAGTCGGCGATTAGAGTTGCCAGTCGGGTTGAGAAATGTGCGGTTTTGTTACCATCATGGTGATTCAGCTGTGGCAGCAGGTCTCCAGGCTCAACAGGCGCACAATCATCAACCACTCATCAGCGCAAACCGTTTGGTCGGAATTCCGAAAAAGAAAAAACACCAACCAACTTTATCCAAGCTGTTAAAATGCAGCTGTCCTAGCTTGTGAAGTCGGGAAGGCATCTGACGGTGCCAAGAGAGGCTTTGAAGTGGTTGATTGAAAAATTGCATAGGTCTGGGTTTGCGTTTGCTTCGGGTAAAAGTCGATCGGGTCATATCGGATCAGCTGCAGCCCCCAGGATCGGATACAACCGCAGGAATGAAGTGCTTCGATCCGAAGCTGTCTTAATTGTTAGAACGCCTCCTGAGCTCCTCTGAGGAGCCGAAGCGGAAGGCTCACTGTGCTCCCTTCCGGGCACCGCGCTCCACGCCGCGCCTTCTTCACGTGGCGGCAGGGGCTGCTGCTGCGAAGGCTTTTTGTTTTGTAGTTTTGTTGGGTTTGAGAGGCCGGTGTTTGGCTTCAGATTGTGTTGTCTTGTGGCGTGAGTTTCAGCCAGCACCTACACTGACATAAACCCCCCAATCTCGCACTCTGACGCAAGCGCACGATGCGCCAGGCCCCGGCCCCGATGCATGCCACGGGCCTGGACGGCTCTCCTCAGCAAATGGGCCCATAGCTTGGGTACTTTTTTCGGAGGGGGCCAGGGTTTTGCGATTCTTGGTTTGTGGAGGTTGGGTCTCTCTAGCCAGACGTGTAGGATCTGTTTGAGATGAGTTTGGGCTAGTGCAGATAGGTGGAAAGTCGAAGCGTGTGACTAGGACGAGAGGAGGCCGTAAATCCTCATCCCCCTACGTCACGAAAGCTAGGTGAGAGCTTCGGATCATTCGTCGTCCGGTCGTGCATTAACCTAGGTTTTTGCGAGCGTGTCAAGGGTTCCGCCGGCCCGGAATGTTGTTAGATGTAGGTGCTTGTTGCACGGTTCTTGGTATCATTCAGAGAGCTTCTAGCTCATGTATTTAGGGTGTTCAGGGGGAGTGCCAGGTTTGCAGTGTGAGTCGTGGGGGCGGGTGGCCCGGGGCTGGTGCTGTAGAACTTTGAAGAGGTTAGAATTCTGTGGAATCCGCCTCTACTAAGACCTGTGGCATCGCTGTGCTGCAGCCGTGGAGAAGGTGGCCCGGCGCGAGGCTGAAGGCTTCCTCCTCCAGTGCTGGTGATGTAGGTTTAGAGTTTGGGGCTTTGCTGTCTCGGCATCCACATGTCGTGCTTCATGCCTCTGAGTAGTTCTGCTGCCCTACAGGACCACAAGTTCCTGAGCCTTGAGACACAGGCCCTAGGCATAATCATAAGCCCCAGACATCAAGTGCTCAGCCTCCCTTTCGGTTCCTTTCAATGGCCCCCCCCATTGAACGTCCCTAGTCCCTAAAGGCCTGAAGCGGACGGACCTCTGGGAAGCCGCCCGCCACGAGGAGGTGGCTCATCCCATGTCGGCCATTCAATGTCGTCCGTCCGATGTCATCCGGCTCAGGGTTTAGGGTTTAGGGTTTAGGGTTAGATCACAGGTGAAAGGGTGGTTCATGTCGCAGGATTGTGCATGTGTGATGTAGGCCCTGGGCGTTTGGCTGCTTTTCGGTTTGGCTCAGCTGAGGGTTTGTGGCTTGGGGTTTCTGGGGGAACTGTGCTTTTTGAAGTTTTTGAATTTGGCATGCTTTGCTTTTGTTGGTTACAGAATGTTACAGTTACGAAGCAGACGGAGAGGGAAGGAAGGTAGGAAAGAAGGGAGGGAGGGAGGGAAGGAAGGGAGGACGGAAGGAAGGAAGGACGGAAGGAAGGACGGAAGGAAGGAAGGACGGAAGGAAGGAAGGAAAAAACATTGTAGGGACTGGGCGTGCCTGCAAGACTCAAACCAGCCTCTACAAGCCCATGGCCCCTGAGGCCGCCAAAAAGGGCTTAAGGCTTTCAAACCGCTTAGTTTCGCCAAAAGCGCTTAAGGCCCTCCGGAACTGCTTTGCTGTGTCTGCTGGCGCTGTCGTTAGCCTGTCATCAGTCAATCCAGGCCCTGATGAACAAGTTCCGCCGGATTTGGCGTGCAGAGCCGGGTCGCGGAGCAGGTGTGGAAGGATGAGATCATCATATCATCCTTCAGTATCATTGTGGCAGTAGTACGAGTATGAAGCTGGTATGTCTGGCTTGGGGCGCTTCGCTCGGAGCCGGGTTTTCTGGCGGGAAAGACTTGCAGGCGATACTTGATCCGGACCACACTGTCGGCTAGCATGAGGTGTAAAGACATCCCAAACTCCAGCTTTAGAGACAGTGGCCAGAAGCACAATCTCAGTATGTTCTGGATTCTCATTGTGATGTTTTCATGCCTGGTAGTCTGCAAGCCATGGGCCAACCGAGTCCACAAAATTCAGACAGAATTTATCATGGCATGATGAGGACCGCAAGCTCGGCTTGAAAGTGCCTGGCAAACTTGTCGCGTTGCAGCCTCGCATATGACGACCAAAATCTCTAGAATCGGAGGCGCCTGGCTGGCGGTTTGTGGCTTAGTGATTTGCCTCGGAGGGAACCAAGCCAGCATGCGTGAAAACTGTCCTCTTCACCTGAGCTGGCGGTATGGCAACGAACAAGCTGAGCCATTCTTGTTCTGATCGCCAAAGCGGTGAGGTAAATCCTCGCACCTTTAGGAAGGTTCAGGAACATGCGCAGTCTTCGCAAAAAGTGTGTAGCAGTGTCAGTACATCAGGAGTACCAGCGCTACGAGTAGCACTTGGAATCTTAGCTTCGTTGCATCATGGTCTTAAGAGGTGGAGCAGCAATGGCTCTACTGTAGCAAGTGATAAGAGGTGCTCGCAGGATGTAAGCATGGGCTGTGACTGGTCAGAGTCGTAGCGTAATGCAGCAGGGATGGTGGAGTCGCGGTGAAGTGAGTCGACGGTTGTCAGGCCACACGTTCATGCTATTTCTCAAATCTTTCAGATGCCAGGCTCGCCTAAAGCTTCCCCTAAGTCCTCAGCCCGCAGACTCTCTCCGTCGACTGCTTCATGGCCGCAGGCTGTCCAGGATTGCAAATGTAATGTATTTGCCCGGTTCATGGCTACATCAGGAAGAGCTGGCGTGAGGTCTTGTTTTCGGCACGTTGAGGCGAATGTCCATTCATAAAAGGTCGAAACCACCCCTACGAAACGCCCCCCTCCACCTACCTTGGATTCCTGTAATCCACACAGAAGTTGTCCGCGCCGCTTCCAAGAAGCTTGCACTTGCGCGCCGCTCCTCATGACAGCTTTTTTTTAGCTTCCATCTGTCCCGCTCTCCAATTGCAGTGGTTGGACCTAACCAGAACCATGGGCTTTCTGCCTGGACTGTTGCATGGAAGCTTTCTAGTAGCAAAACCCTCCATGTGTGGATGGCGCACGGAGTTCCTAAGAGTTCCCCTGCTTCCAAAAGGGCTTCCGTCATAGACTCTGTTTCTGTGTGTTCGGGTGCGATGTCCGGAAAGAGTGACAGCCATGGCGAGCTGGTCAAGGAGGTTTCTGTGGCCTGGCTCTAAACTGAACATCGGCTTCCTTTGCTGTTGATTCACGGAGCCTGCGGAGTCTCAATTTCAGCTCGGGGTTGGAGCAGAAGGTTTCGGCTGGAGGGTCAGGCCGTGTTCTTCTTCGGGTTGACGCAGGGGGGCCCCTTGAGCTCCCCAGCATGCCACTGACCAGGTAATGCCATTCGAGCAGACTACGCTTGTTGCAGGCCGGGGAGGTTTCCGGCATGTTTGGGCCTTCGGGGCTTCTGCTGCATCTTTGCAGATTTTTTTTGCTGCTTCTCTCTGCTTGCCATAGGACTGCGTGCGCACGAAGCCCAGCAGAACTCGCCCTGGCTGGCCCTGGTAGGAAGTTGGCATTAAGAAGGCCCCAACAAGGGAATCTCCATGCCTCAAATCTATCTGAGCCCTGAGCCTGCAACTACCGTTCGGAGCCCTGGCTGCAAAGAAGGGCTTAGGGCCCGCAGTGGGAATAGGGTCGAGGTCTTAAGCTCTAGGAGAAGCAGACAGAAGTGCAGGCAACCAGATGCGCAACATGGCCAGCATGCTGGATATGGAGCACGAGATCAACAGCCAGCGGGAGCTTCTGTGTGCTTCTTTGAGCTTTCCTGAAGCACCTTCTTGGACAGCCCCAAGCCATTGCAAGCGGAGCTCTAAGAATCTTGGAGTGCTCCAGTAGAAACAGTCATTTTGCTCGTCTTGTGCTCTCGTTGAAGATATGGCCTCATCAGCACCGAAAGAGGCAATGGCTTCTCACCCTATGTCGGCTCGGGCCCAGAAGCTCCCCTCAAGCCCTCAACCCCGAATTTCACTTAGGCGCCCTTAAGCTTCAGTTTCGAATTCAGGAGCAGCTCATCCGCGTGACCTACACGATGGACCGCCAGGTGAAAACGCTTGTGTGAACTTTGAGGTTTGGGAACCTGTGTGGTATGTGCAGGGTCGTAGGGCTACAGGGTTGAGCCCTCTTAGTTCGAGAGGTGCCGATGTTCCAAAAACAGCCAGATGACACACTTAGAAGAATCAGGGATTGAACGATCGTTTGCTGCCAGCATTTGTCAACTTACACCCCACTGCAAAGAGAGCATGGGCATGTCAATACCCCCAAACCCTAGACCCTAAACCCCAAATCCTAAACCCTAGACCCTATACCCTAAACCCTAAACCCTAAGCCCTGAAACCTAAACCCTAAAACGGGTCCAAACCCGCTTTTCGAGGTTGCACGCCTCAGCCGCGAGATTGAGCTGCTGCAAGAGCGTCAGGCGCCAGGGGTCCCTAAACCCTAAACCCTAAACCCTAAACCCTACACCCTAAACCCTAAACCCTAAACCCTAAACCCTAAACCCTAAACCCTAAACCCTAAACCCTAAGCCCTGAACCCTAAACCCTAAACCGTATCAGGGGCTGGCAGTGTGGCGCCTTAAGTGCCTTGGTGCAGGGCTTGTGGAGTGTGTCCAAGTACGGGCTGAAGGTCCAAACATTCTTGTGCCACGAAGTTTTGCTTCGTAGTTCCTAGGTGGAGCCTAACTTGGGACTGCCCGCACCAATGTGGGGGCTTCGAAAATAGGGCTACATAACTGGGGTCCTTATTATAAGGGAATCTTACTTTTTGTGGGTCTATATTTGGGGCCCCAGTACTGCGCTTCTCGCGTTTGCTGGCGATGCTCGGGGGGGTACGACCGTTTGACTTCGATCCCTGACTTCCCAAGCAACCCGAGTTAAGCCGTCCTCCGATTGCTTCCCTTGCTGAATACTTTCGTGAGGGATCATGGGGGGAAGAGCTGTGCATCTGAGAAGTTCTGAGAAGTGGGCTATTTTGCCACGTGCTTTCACCAGCAGCACTGTCGCCTTCTCTTGCGGGCGGGGGGGCGGGCACGTGGAGACCTGCCTGAAGCAAGGGGTTTTACAGGTTGAGGGCATGCCCACACACACGCTTCAACCCCAACCTTCATAAACCCCAATCCTGAATACTTACGAATCTTTGCATCCTCTTCACTTTCAGAATGGAATTCCACGTTTCCCAATGCCCAGCGCCCCTTGGGCCTCAGGCATCCTCAAGCCTTGACGTGCGACCCGTCGCCCCAAATTCTGAGCCTCGAAGCCGCCACACAAGCCGAACCACCCTGAGCTCAAACGAACCCTGAAAGCCTTAAAGCTCAAGCATGTGCAAGCTTGTCCTGACATCCATGTCGGCGTATATGCCTTCAACACGCTCACGAAACGCTTCAACGTGCATCTTTTCAATACGCCGTTCTATGAATGTGTGCTGGAGGTGTCCACCCCTGATGCGAATTGGCGTGTTCGGGAGGCGCGGGGGGGGGAGGCACGCCAGGATCTGCTGCGTCTCCAAAGTGATACTGGTGGTCCTTGGAAGAGGGGTTCTGTAGGATCTTCATAGGAGCTGACAAGGAATGGTACATAGATCTGAATCGCAGCTCAGTTCAAACTACATGTCCAACCTCCGACTTTCAAGGCAGACTCATTTTCGTACCCACGGGGTCTGGGATAGAACTTGCAGCTTTCAGGGAATGGCATGTAGGGCTTCAAGCAGGTCTCAAGGTTTCTGGGGTGCGCATTGTAGTCTGATGCTTGTGATGTCAGGGCAGATATTCGTGACATGGACTTGAAACTCCACCTTTCTAGGACCTGAGCCCAAGGTGACTTGTTAAGGTTTTGGGCTTTGGCGTGCAGCGCAGGACATTGAGGCCCTCAGCCGGCGGTTGGACGCCTTGGAGGCAGACGTGTGGTTTTGGCTTTGATATGTGTCTTGTGGCTTCGAAGTCACGGAACTATCGCAAGACACATGGTCACAGTCAACCGCCCAATCCTGAACACTGAGCATTTGTTTCTGTCAGGTCGGGTTGCTAAGAATTGTTGAGTCCGCCCTACGTTGGAAAGCCCCGAAGTTGTTGTTTGGAAAACGGCTGTCTTGTTTACACTACACCCTACGATGCAGGCACAAATGTGGAGCTTTGAGCTTAACGCAGGAAGAGAGGTTCACACAAATTCAGTGCAATCCAGTCTGAACATCTTCACCTCAGTATTTCACATTGGAAGGAGGCAGACAACTCCAGCGCCATGCGCTTGAAGATTTGGATACATGAGCCTTGCTTTAAGCCCAAACCTCCTGGGACCCCTTGGGACCCCCCCTTGAAACCCCCTGGGACCTGAAACCCCTTAAACATCCCCATGCTTTTCAAGCCAGCTAGGGCTTTATGAGGCCTTCTGCCGCTCCGAAGCGGAGGCCAAGGCCGAAGCGAAGGCCGAGGCCAGAGATTTCAGGTCAAGCCTTGAGTCTTACACAAGAGTTTAGGATTTAGGGTTTGCACTTTGGGGTTTAGGGTTCAGGGCTTCGGGTTCACACAGCTGGGCGCGTTCGCGCACAGCAGAGCGGTGCAGCAAGCACTGAGTCCAAGCGTTCGTCAGCAGCTGTCTGTATTGGAGTAGTGGACGGTTTGGCGTAGAATTGCTACATCCCCACGAGCGATTCTCAAAAGGGTTGATATCAACTCCTATCCGGACAGCGGTGGCGGAAAGTGAATTGGGCTTGTTTAGCACGTGGACCTGTGAAGGGGTTCTTGTTCTCGGAAAAGCTGAATGCTTCATTTCATTCATTTCGTTCGCTGATCATTAGGGCCTCTGCGACCAGAAGTCATATTCTCGGTGTTTTCGTCTGGTTTGGGCCAATGGCGACAGGGACACGATGGTGCTGCAACGGTTACGCTAAGCCTTTAAATCAGTTCTCGAGCATCAACAGTGAAGCAGCGAAGAGCCTCTCAGAATTGAAACCCACAAAGTCTAAGCAATTGTCCCGACTTAGCCATTTCAACCCTAAACCCTAAACCCTAAACCCTAAACCCTAAACCCTAAACCCTAAACCCTGAGAGTCAATCCCACTGCCAAAGCTGCTCTGCCGGAGCTCCAAATGTCCAAAGGCGGAGAGCGGTCCGCAGCCTGCGAGCCTCCAGGCTTGTTGGGGCTTCCGAAACTAGGGTTTCAGTTTGCTTTTCGTCTTTGGTGCCAACGAGTGCCAGAGAGTACAGTCAAGAACTAGGGATTTCAGAAACTTGAATTTGCTGACAGGATTTGGTAGGGATTTGGGAATACAGTTTCTTTTGGCCAGTTTTTCGGGTCTGGAAGACCTCTCGGACTTAGCTGTTCCTATAGTTTTCGAGATGAGGGTGCAAAGACTTCATGACTTTCGCAGTCCCGAGGCCAATGTCACGTCCACCCCACGGGTGCCCCATTAAATTATTGAACGAGGCAAACTTAAGGGCAACTTCAAGGAGTAGTCTGAGCCCGAATCTGCACCAAGGACCGGGACATTGTCTTCCAAACCTTTGGGGCATAGTTGGGCATGCATAGTGCCTACACCATATGCAACCATAAGTTGATCAGAGCCCGTTACTTGAAGCTCTATGACAGGGTCCATCCTCAAGAAAGGACTGGGTCTACTCCTGTGCTTTGCGGGCATGTGGAAGGTTGTCTTACCGCCGTTGCAGCTTCTGCACATGCACATGTTTCCCCCGGAGGCTCAGATCCTCGCTGTGAGGGAGGAGGCAGCAGGGAAGCCCTTGGGTTGAGAGTGCAGAATTAGAGCGTGGATTTGGAATGTTCCCTCTTATACTAACAGTCCTTAATAGGGGTTCTCGTACCCCCCCATCATAATCCCCATTAAGGAGCTGTTAGTATAAGGGGGAACATGCCCAGCAGGTCCGGGCCCTGCACGTGGAGTGCCACTTGGAGCAGACTCGTGATGTGGCAGGCGCGCCACATGTCAAGCCTTTCAGGCGCTGGGCGGAAGTCCATGGCAGTTTCCATGGCCCCAAAAGTGTAAAAAGGACTGTGTAGATTCCCCCCCGAAAGGCATCCGAACTCAAACCCCCACGCCCAGCTGTCTTCAGCCCCAAGTCGTTAGACCAGCGCATGAGGCTGCTTGCATGACCCTCCGCCCCCCCCCCCCCCCCCCTCCTGAAAAAAGAACAGCAGCAGCACAAAGACCGGGATGTTGAACCCGCGAGGTGTGCGCGCTCGGGCAGCTGTGGAGCAAATGGCCGCGAAGCAGCGGACGGAGGTTGGTGCTTTCTTTGCAGGGTCTCATGGATTTTGTGAGGTTTCGTCGGAGGAGTTTGTAGTGATCTCCGGTTTGGAATGAGTCAATCATTCATTTTTCGTTTCAAGGTTAGGTGCAGGTGCATCTGCCAGTTGGGCCCATGGCAGGTAGAAGCAGGACTGCATTGCTTCATTTTCAGCGTCAGGGGCTAAACTACCAGTAGCTGCTGCACCATTGCGGCAGCCTGACATGTAACGCCCCTGTTTCACAGAAGCCCCTCACGCAACCCCCCAGCAACAACTTCAAACCCTGACATGCACACCCTGCAAGATGGAGAAGCTTCACTGCCAAATGGCCGACCTTCAGAGGTCGTTGTCCAGTCAGGAGCAGAGCTTTTCACCTTTGGGGGGATTGGGTTCTCAGCTCCGTGATTGGCTTTAGGTTTGGTGAGGGGTTGAGACACGGTGTGGGAGGCCCTCATGTTCTGGGCTAGTTGACGCCTCAAAGATTGGCCGGCAGGCCTGTTGAACACTACTTCCCGAATTTCGAAACACCCAAGTCTGCATCTTTACTCCTGCACTGGAAGCCCAAGTCCCTGAAGCCAGGGCCACGGCTTTGCAAGCCTCCTGGCAGGACAACTGTTCATCCTCATCCCAGGGCGACAGCTCGCAGGCCGGTCGTCGATTTGGAAGCCTGCCGCGGGCGTTGACTCAGGCTTCCATTCGCGTTCGCGTGAGGACGTGCTATCCGAAGTTTCACATTGAATGATGCCCGATTTCCGAACGTCTGTTCCAAGCATACACCTCAGCCCCATCCCTGCGAAGCCCCTGCGCACCTTCTTTCCTTCAAGCTCGTCCCCGCCTGTTTCTGACTCTCTCCGAGACCCCTAAACCCTAAACCCTAAACCCTAAACCCTAAACCCTAAACACTAAACCCTAAACCCTAAACCCTAAACCCTAAACCCTAAACCCTAAACCCTAAACCCTAAACCCTAAACCCTAAACCCTAAACCCTAAACCCTAAACCCTAAATCCTAAACCCTAAACCCTAAACCCTAAACCCTAAACCCTAAACCCTAAACCCTAATCCCTAAACCCTAAACCCTAAACCCTTGCGGCCAGTCTCTGCAACACTTCATGGGCTCTGTGGAACCAGTGCTCCGAGCTGCCCTGGAGCGAGGGTGGGGGCGTGTTGATGGGCTTGTCATGGCATGGCATGGTTGTTTCTGTTTGAGGATGAGCCATTGTGGGAGTTGAGGGTTGGAAGACTCAGATGATGAACGAGAGTTCAGGGCTCAGGGTTGAAGATGTGGGGTTAGGTTTCTTCTAGGCATCTACGCCAGCGAAAGACAGACGATCATCACTACAATCAAGACCATAATCCTCTGCCCCACCGCCCGAATCTTCAAGACTCCCTGCCCCAGACCTGCTCAAGACTGCCGAGCACCCTAAGCCCTAAGCCCTAAGCCCTAAACCCTAAACCCCAAACCCTAAGCCCCAAAGCCTAAACCCTAAACCCAGGAGCAGCAGCTGGGTCGCATCGTCGCCGACATCCGCGGTGACTCTGCAGCACGTTGCGCTGAGCTCAGGTGGGGGCCGTCAGGAAGGGTTGGCAAGGAACACTAATAGGATTAAGAATAAGAAGAATATTAAGAATAGCAATAATAGGAAATATTGCAAAGGTTCAACAAGGAGTAGCAACGATTGGAGCCAACGGATGAAAGACCTTGCAGGAGCCAAGAACCCGCATGCAGGCACCGACGCAACGCGCGACGCGAGCTCCGAGCTGATGTGTCCGTTTTCTTGTCCAGCTTTTTTCTCTTGTTCTATTTTAGCTCTCCTCCCTTTCTTTTCTTTCTCGTTCTTTCTCTTGTCTTGTGGTCGCTGTTCGTCATCTACCATCTTCTCTCTTCATTTAGAACACTAATAAAAATATGAAGAACCTGATTTTGAAATAATAACAAAATTTATAAAAATGACTTTAATGACCCGGAGCCTTGCGTCACACCTTGAACCTGACGCCCATAGAACGCCGTGACGCGGTAGGAAGTGCTAAACGGCTGTGTGTGTGTGTGTGTGTGCCGGGAATGCTCTCAGTTCCATGGTCACGAAGCACTGACATGCGTGGTGCAAAGCAAGGTAGAGTCGCATTTGTTCATGTGAGTATTCGTCAGAAGCAAGCAGGCCACGACTCCGGCTTAGAGTGGTGAGTGGGTGGGATGCAGCGTGGATCGCTGGGTTAGGGTTTAAGAGTGGTTTAAGGTTTAGGGTTTAGGGTTTAGGGTTTAGGGTTGCTCTTTGTAGAAATGTTTTCCTTGCAGGTCGTGTGACTTAGGTTGGAAGCATCGAATGAGATGCGCTTTCTCGAACCGAATGCAAATGAAGACTGTCAAAGCCTGTAGACCATGCAAAACAAGAATTGGAAGTCTCCGAGAATAGGAGTACCCTTTTCGGGGGTCCTTTTAAGGGGATTGTATTCTATTTGGGGTATAAAAGGGGGGGTACCCCTATTTGGGAAATACCCAACTGAAAAAACAACATCGCTTTTGCCAGGGCCGAAGTCCTTGGGCGCCTTGAGGCGGTAGAGGGTGTCCCACAGGCTGCGGTGAGCAGCAGTTGATGCAGCTTGTATGGCTGTAGCAGTGTGTTTGGGCTTGAGAAGCTTGAGGCTTGAGGGCTTAATGGGTTAAGTGTGCTTTTATGGGTTTTGACGGTTGAGGTTTGAAGAGCTTGAACAGGGCTTGCGCAGCTTTGCTGAGGGTGCAACCTCCCTGAAGAAACAGTGCAAGAAACCGAAAATCTTGCAACCCCAGCCCCCAAGTCCCAAATCCATGACTCCGTGACATCAGGGTTCCGGCTCGCTGCGGAGAAGGCCAGGACACAGATCCCAGGCCGATTGGCGGGGAGGGAGGAGGTTCAGCACACTGTTTTTGCTTTGGTTTCGACTTGTTCTTTCTGCGAGCCTTGAGGCCTTAGAGTGCTGGGCTGAAAAGCAAGATTTGAGCAGGACAGGGGGCAAGTTTGTAGCCCGAAGTTCACGGTTTTGTGAAAGAGCCGTCATGGCTGAACATCAGCTTTCGCAATGTGCTTGTCAAGCATGTATGCAGATGCACATGCAGCAGTACAGTGGGCTTCAGGAATCCAGTAGGCTCAGGGGTTCGCATCTTGGGCCAATGGTTTGGGGGGTTGGAGGCAGGCTACAATATTAAATGCCAAATATTCACAGCCCTGAACCTTAAAGCTGCAAGGCTACCTTCGCCGATCTGACAAATTCTCCAGAACCTCCAACCCGACTTTTGCTATCTCTAAGACATCCACTCCAAAGGCTACGGCCCCCAGGAAAGCGAAGAAAGACCTCCCTTGAGCCTTTTTGTAGCGGCAGTGTTCTGCGCTGGGTTGGAAGGTTTCGGGTTTCGGCGCCTTGGAATTTGCCAGACCCTTTCCAGCGTCTCGGAGAATCCACTGCAGGTGCTGGGCCCAGCTTTTTGGACCTATTTGGATCTACAAGTATTTGTCAGCACTCAAAGGTTTTTGGGCGCAAGGCAGTGCAGGGTGGAACTTACTAGGCTTACGACTCAAACATCGCCACGCATGTTGAAATGCGTGAAACCTGTAGCAGTGCCGGAAGCCCTAGACAAATCTGGCCCTGCAGAACACCCACACTATGTTGCTATGCACAGCTTCAATATTGGAGCTGAGGCTCCTAGCCACTCTAACATCTAGCAAAAGTGCAAACAATTAAGCCCGAACTTCCTCAGACCCTTGTTTGCACTCAGAAGGGGAAAGATACGAAACCATACCATGGATACACCAAGATACAACCAGATACCAGAGTTGAGCCAAGACCAGGTCCCCAGCGCGAACTCCCCGTCACCTGCACGGCCACGACAGATTTCCCCAGCCCCTTCGGCTGATTCGAGAATCGCTTCAGGGCTTTTCGCGCTTGGTTTAGCGGCTCAGTGTCTCCGAGGTGTTGCCTTTCCTTGTCTTTCCGTCGGTTTAAGAGTGAAGATCACGGTTGGAAACATGGGATTTGGCGTGAAACATGCTCAGAACTGCCATGAACTGCTCTTTTGGGGCAGGACTCCGCCTCCGCTACTCCTGAGTCTTCCAGGAGCAAGGAGCCGCCGAGGGTCTGGAAGGGTTTAGGGTTTAGGGTTTTAGGGTTTAGGGTTTAGGGTTTAGACCCATAGGGGACAGTGAGCCTGAAATGGGTACATGGGTTGCGGAGGAGGATAGGAAGGAAAGCTGGGGATCAGAGGGTGTCCAAGCTTGTATCTTCAGATTGTTCCCCACCTTCGGTGTCGGGTTGTTAGATTTTGAACTCAACTCTTCTCCTCGCCCGGAACTCTTCCCGGTCAACTCCTTGGTTGTCCCTGGAGCGCCCAACCCCAGAGTGTCCCTGGAGTGCCCAAACCGCCGAGTGTTGCAAGCAAGAACAAGAAAGCGTATTTGAATCAATGTGTCTTTGTTTGAGCATCTTATTTGCATTCTTTCTTTCAACGGGACTCCGAGTGTTGCGCAACGTGGAAGCTGGATTGCACCAACAATCCACGGACCCTTCCTGTGCTGCCGCTTTAAGGTGGGCTGAGAAACTACCCCAAGACTTTCCAAGGGTTGCTTGGAGTTTCTTGGCCCTGCCACCTGGGCCCTGAAAATCCCGGCAACTTGGGAGGACCAGGCAGCGGTGCACGAGCTGGACGCTGCTGTGGATCGGCTCGTGAGCAAGGCAGGGGCTTAGGTTTTTGTTGGGGTCCTTGGACTGTTGCAATCCCTTCTGGTTGCGGGCTCACGTGCTAAGCTGTTGCATCCTGCGTTTCCGGTGTGACTGCACCCAATGTCGACTACAGGGTTTGCTTGCGTCATGAGTTCATCAGCTGGGCCACCCTTGGATCCTGCGAGCCCTTGCGCAGGTGAACCTCGCGCTGGAAGGCTCCATGGGGCACGCAGCCGCAGGCAGCCTGCAGGCCCGAAGTAGTCGCAGACGCTTGCTCGCCAAGGGAAGACAAGTGCATTGCGGTTAGAGCACACAACTTGTAGACCCGAGACCCCCAATCCCACAACCCAAAATGGACTCCTCAACTCTAATCCTCAATTCTTTGATCTCGGATCCCCTCAGTCCTTCTGATGTCTGTCGGTCCCTGTCCTCCTACATACTCCCACCAATACGTCAACAGTTCCCTCATCTTTTTAATGTAACTTGATCGCCCCCCTTCCCGAATAACAATCAGCGCCAGTTCAACTCCGAAGCCTTTGCGCAGGAGTCCACCGAAGCTTTGAAGAAGTGCCTCAAGGACCTGAGCTCCGATGGAAAGGCCTCTCAAGCGGGGAGAAAGGGGGGGGGGGGCAATGAATGCCTGGGGTTTTGGGTTTAGGGTTGTTCAAGGGTTTAGGGTTTGCAAAAGTTTCGATTAAACCCATCCAGAAAGAGCTCTCTCTGCATGGCACTGCGTGGCACCGTCGGGCCTTCCTGCCAAAGCTACCAACAGCAGCCTGTGCAGCTAAGCCTGGAATCAAAGATTGCCGCCGCCATAGCTACCTCGGCTTCCCACCCTGCGGTCACGCTCAGACGCTCCAGCGATGCATGAGCGCGATCGAGAGGCCAGACGTTGTCGTGCCCGGGGTTGTAGATGAAGGAACCGTCGCCGAATACTTTTCCGGAGTTGCATTTTGGTGAGGTAGAACACGATCCGATTCGATGTGGAATGGCAGAGCTGGGTGTCGTACATATTTCAACCTAGGCATCAAGGGTTCAGGCCCAGGGCCCCATATTCCCAGGGCAGCTTTGGCTTGCAGGGATATGCCAGTGCCAGTAGCACAAAAGGGGCGTTTTTGACTGAAGGGCTGGATGATACCGCTGTTGCAATCCAGAGCTCGACTCTCACGCCTTGCCCCTGTTTCATCATCACTCTGGGCTAGCATCTGGGCATCCTGATGCCCAGTTTGCTCCCCAAATACATATGGACACCGGTTTTAGGGACAACAAAAGCCACTACTATGAGCATCAGAGGCGGAGCCGCCAGTTGAGTGTTAACTTTCAGCTGGCCCTCTATTGGAGCCACAAAACTGAGAAGCCTTAAAGCCCTTGAGGGAACAAACCAGGGACCTCCACGCGAGAACCTTGTGCAATTCGAAGATGCCCGCCTTTGCCGACCCTCAGGCCGGTCACGGGCGGAAATGCTTCAAGCCCGTGCGATGCCTAGTACAAGATTATATTGGTTTCGGCCGTTAAGTAGTTGTAGAGGTTGCATAGCTCTTACTCAGAGAAAGTGGCTCGGCTTATCCGGGTGTTTGGTTTTTTTGTTGTGGGTTTTGCATTGGCAGCCCCAAGCTGCAATACCTAAGCCCAATGTCTTACTTCATGGTGCCAGTAATCGGTTTTGTTCTGGCCCAGTGTTGAGGCTGGAAAGCTTTAGGGTGGGGTTTAAAGCTGTAGAGTCTAAAACGGAGCTCCAAACTAGGCCTTTTGTTTAGGTTTTAGGATCCCGGGTTTCGGGTTTAGGGTTTAGAGGCAGTGACATGAACGGCAGGGTTTCTTCAGCGGGTGCTGAAGGTACACAGAGGGCTAGTTGGCTGCATGATATTCTGATGTGTTGAGCCTCTGCTGCACTTACCCAAACCACGAACACTCACAAGGCTCCATGAGATTCCATTTTTTCGAAGGCTCGGCTTTTAGCCGCTAGGACTTAGAGCTTCGACTCCAGCACATGTCTCGGGAGGGGTGGCTCTCCATTGCCGGCTATTGTTCGGTGAGAAGTGAAGCTTCCGAGGCATGGCCCACACCCGCATGCAGTGCGACTCGGGCAGGAGCCCTGGTTACTGGTTTGGGGCTGGATTTGATTTTTGCTTGAGTTTGCGCGCCCACAGGTCCATGCCAGCCCATAGCCCCCTCCCTCAACACATGAGGGGTCATTCTGGGGTAGGTGCCCAGGCTTTACGGAGCCAAGCGTGCCTCCCAAGCCACCTCCCAAGCACTGCCCAAGCAACCTCCCAAGCATAGATCCAATCTCAAGAGCCATCCTTGGCGCCCAGGTCTCCCAACCCACGTCCGAAACTTAGAGTCGCTGCGGAAGCGTGGGGCTGCAGTTGAAACATGTTAGCTGTAACATGTTTGAATTGTGGCGCGGTGGGTTTCCACAGCGAGTTTGCTTAGGTACTTTAGGACTCTGGTGGGTCGTTTTTTTGACCCTGGAACAGCAAAGCCCGAGATGGGAGTCCTCGACACAGAATCTTCTCCTGGATGGCTCAAGTCATTTTGGCTGGCCAAAGCAGCACCCTTTCTGTTGTTGAGACATGCCCGAGTCACGAAGAGCCCCTCGCGCCGCCCCCTCTGAACCGGTTCTGACTAAAGGGACCGTGTCACGCCGTGTCACTCACAGAGGCTTCCGATCCATCTCCCCTTCAAAGGCGCAGCCAAGGCGCTGAGCCAGGGTTCGAATCTCGCACAGATGTTGTAGGCCAATAGTGACCAATGTCGGGTTCGCATGGATCTTTCTTGGTCGATCGACTTGGGCGGGTTTAGAGCGAGGTGAGGATTCAGGGTTTTGCAGCAGGCGAGGCCGCATGCACATCCCAACTTGCCACACCGGGAAGTCAAATTGCCAGAGAGTTGACCTTGGAGTCTCTCTCTCTCTCTTTCTCTCTCGCTCTCTCTCTGTCTCTCTCTGTCTCTCTCTCTCTCTCTCTCTCGCTGTCTCTCTCTCTCTCTCACTCACTCTCGCACTCTTGCTCTCTCGCTCGCTGGTAGAACGTCCCCAGCTCCAAAACACTCTGCAGCACAAGCCCTGTGCTCCGTCATGCCATCAGCCTTGCTCCTGGGGCCAGGTTTCCTGTGGCACAGCTTCGCGGATACGCGCAGTCGATGGCGGCACCAGCTGGGCAGGTTTACAGGGAAATCGGGTGAGAGCGGGGTCTTTCCTGACCAAGGCTCCCTAAACCTCGATCCCACTGCAGGTTCATCCCGAGGGGTGGCAGCCTGAGGTCTTCAGACCCTGGGTAAGCCCAACCCTAGAACCGTATTTCCTGGAAACACCCCAGGACAGCACGGGGAGTCCCGAATCCTAAGCCCTAAGCCCTAAAACCCCAAACCCCTAGAACCCTACACCCCAAGCCCCAAACCCCAAAACCAACCCAACAACCGCACCACGTTTGGGGTAGGGACAAAACCCTAAAGACCCTAGGGGGCGGGGACCGGTCTCGCAGGGTTTTGGGTTAGGCTACGAATTTCAGGGCATTGGGGCCCGAAGTCCCCAAGCTCGAAGCCCAAAACCCGAAAACCCTACAAGCCTTAACGCCCCATAACGCCCCCTGCTTTGATTCATCCAAACCCTAAACCCTAAACCCTAAACCCTAAACCCTATACCCTATACCCTAAACCCTAAACCCTAAACCCTAAACCCTAAACTCCAAAGCCCTACAAAAGCCCGAGAAGCCCCATAAAACCCCAAGCAGGTGGCCCAGTTCCCACGGAGCTGCGGCACTCAGCCTTTGCCTGGCCAGGGCCAAGTGCAGACCAGGCGGCCCTAAGGCGAGGCAGGGCTTGTTTATGGCATCGAAGTTCAAGAGGCTGGTTTAGGGTTTAGGGTTTGGGGTTTAGGGTGTAGGGTTTAGGGTTCAGGGTTTGGGGTTTAGGGCTTATGGGCTTTCGCGTGGTGATTTCCGTCAACGTCCCGTGGTCCCGTCGCCAAAGCTGCCCCCGCCGTAGAGTCACGCGCAGTCTCCCCAGAATCCTCGCAGCCCCCTTGCTTTGGAACCCTCAACAAACCCCAAAGGAAAGGACTTCGTCTGTGCCGTTCAGGGAAAGAGCTGGGTTCATGACCCTAAACCCTAAACCCTAAACCCTAAACCCTAAACCCTGAACCCTAAACCCTAAACCCTAAACCCTAAACCCTAAACCCGAAACCCTAAACCCTAAACCTGGTTCATTTAGCAGCTTTTGGTGTCAGGTCGCGCTTTCAAGCCATGGCCTCTGAGCCTGGTGTTTAACTTCCTGCGTCTGAAGTCTTTAAGCCGGGTCAGGGAAACTCAGACTCTCCAGGCTCATGGAATCTCACGGACCTCTGCAAGTCTGAGACTTGCAGAGGTCGGGAGAATCTTAGGCACGATAATCCCTGATCTCCAAGTCCTTACAGTGCCGTTAGGGTGAAGGGATGTGGGTTGCCACAGAGTGCTGTCGGTGTAGGAGTCCCATCTGCGTTTACAGACAGCTTTCTGTCGCTGACAAGGATTCCCCTCGACCTTCTCCATGCACCAGTCAACAGAACTTTCAGAGATGCTAGAGACTCTGTGATGCTCGGCTCGAACGATTCTTCCGACATTCAAAAACCAAAGACAAAGTCTGTAGAGTCTATCTTCAACCCTCAGGCTCGCGGTTTTTGGTTCTTCGGTTCTTGACTTCGGGCTTGGGGTTTGAGACCGTGAATAGACTTCGATTCACGCTTGCACAGCCCATCACAAGCTGTGAAGGTAAGTTGCGGAAACTTAGTGTCGTAATCGGACAAATGGATGCCTGTGAGTGCTTGGGTATCTGCGTGGAAGCCTGCAGAAGGTGTCTTCCTGCGTGATGCGCGGAGTGCGAAATACTCGCTACATCCTCCTTGTCCCATTGCGTGATCTGGGGGCATCACCACTCGGATGATTGTACAGGTCAGCTCTAGCAGCTCAGGTCGGCTACCGTCTATCCTCAGATTCGATTATTATTATTCTTATTATTACTGTTCTTCTTATTATTATTATTATTATCATGATTTCTACCAGAGACTTTTGCTCTTTGCCCATGCCAAGCTTGACCGCTTTGGGGTTGATCCCACAGCCTGCAAAGTCCAAGCCGCACCTCTGCTTGAGGCTGCCGTCGTGCATGAGCTAGGTGCATCAGTCCCCCAAGCGGTGGTTTTCTGTTGCCCACGTATAGAGCCGCTGTGCGGCGCCGGAGAATGCGAAAGTCTCTTGGGCTTCGTGTTTTGTGACTTGTGTGTTTTGTTTCGGTGTCAGTACATCCTTTGCCTCTACAAGGTCTCATTGATTGTGCTAAGTGCTTTCTAATTGCTTACATCTTTGTTCGGTGCAGTGCTTAGTCTTCGTTTATCTGTGTTACGTCGGTGACATCTTGGGACCCTGCCAAGACCGTCAACAGCAAAGTCTACCATGATTCCTTGACACAGGCCTAGGCCGGAAAACCTCAACCTGTGAAAGGTGTGTTGGTCCTAAAACCACCCGGGGCCATGGCCCCAAGGACCGGAACCCCCCGAGCGAACTTGCAAGTCGAGAGTCCCCCAACCCTAAACCCTAAACCCTAAACCCTAAACCCTAAACCGTAAACCCTAAACCCTAAACCCTAAACCCGACAGGGGTTTTATCAGGGTCGTTCAACCTGCTGTTGGTGACGCCTCCGCCTTGAATCCGCTCCCCTGACCTGTTGAATTTCCAAACCCCGATGGGTAAACCCGACCTCAAGTCGAGGTCGTATGAGCTGTATCTACTGGGTTTAGGGTCGAGGGTTTAGGGTTTAGGGTTTAGGGGTATTTCCTAAGTCCGAAAGTCTCCGACACCGCCCCCCGCCATTGGCTCAAGCTTTAGACCTTCCCCGAGCCGCAGTTTGGAGGTCACCTTGCCGAGCCCTCGTAGCGGGGGTTTAGGGTTTCGGGTTTGGGGTTTTGGGTTTGGGGTTTAGGATTTAGGCATCTGGTTGGGTGTTGAAGACTTCCATGAGTTTTCAGCCGTGCAATTTGCGGATTTTGGAGCGAGAGAAATCAGAGGCCTCTCGAAGCCTCAGCAACCCCAAGGAAGGGCCGGCTGCATTTAGTCTTTAGGAAAAAGAGTCTGGAGCGGTTTTGCTTTGGGCAGATTTGGGGCTCAAGGTTTCTTTGATTCAGCGTAGGTGGTTTGGCCTTAGGCCGAGTTGGCCCCAAGGTTGCGACGAAGCTCAAGATGCAAGAGGCGGCACCGGATCTCGTGCCCCGCACCTACCTCCAGCCTGAGCTTTTCCCATGTGGGGGGTTTACGATATTAGGAGTACCTTCTTGGTGTCCTTATGATAAGGGGGGGTCCTACTACTTGGAGGTCTATAAATTAAGGTCCCTGATTTTCGTAAACCCGCATGTTGGAACTTGGGGGTTTCAGCACTCGGCTAGGGTTTCGCTCCTGAGATGCAGCAATTCTAAAACCTTGCCACCACTGCAGAAGGAAGGCTGGATGCGGCACCATGCATATGCACAGTTTCTTGAAGGGAGGGCTCAAGCTATCAGCTTTGTTGCCACTTGGTTCTCTCGCTTGTCCAATCTCTAATGGCATTTTTGCCCTGATGCCTGTAGAGGGAGCCAACTCGCGTCCGAAGCCGCCTGCCCACGTACAAGACCTCTCTTAGGAGCTCTGTTGCCTTTTTCAACCTCTCTCCAACCTGGAAATACGAGCAAGATGGTGGGGCTTGATCTACCTTACGGGTCCATAGGTGTACTTTCCGGTAAATAGAAAAAGGGTCCGTAGGATAGATGACCCCCTCCTCCCCCCAAAAACAGACCACGATTTGGAGAACTGCCCATAATGTTGGACCTGCTTTAAGAATGTAACCCCCCCCCCCCCTCAACAGTCGCGACCCTGAATAAAACAAGACCCCAAACAGTCGGGGGGGGGGGGGGGGGGGCAGAGAAATGAGCTCTCTTCTTAGTTTGGGATCTGGGAACTTGACTCAAAAACCATTTAAAAAAACAGGCCCGGCCCGAAATCTTTTCATTATTGCGGACCCCCAAAACAAAGGGTCCAGATCCTGAATAGCCGGAAAACTTTTCATAATAGCGTCCCCCTAGAATATTGCGGGTGCAACATTATGCTTTGTTGACACTGGTGGCTCTCAGCTTATCTAGCCCACCTGCCTGGACCGTTGAGGCCCTTCCTCAGCTTCAACACTGCCGTTTCTCCGCTCATTGACGACTATCTCGAGATAAGCCGGCATGTTCTTGATTCTGAAGCCACAAAAACTTAGACATACACTTGCTCAGTACAGTCATGAGGCTGGCAGGCTTTGCTGCAGCTAGCGTCGGTAAGGATGCAGTATTCAACATATGGGCCCACAAGCAGAGGCTGTAGTCCTGGGAAGGTATGACAGGGGGCATGTTCTCATGCAGGACCAGTGGTTCATGCAGACGTTAACCCACTGGGACCCTACTTGTAACCTGGCCCGTAGAAGAGGAGACAAAGCAGTTGAGCAATGAAGTTATTGCGACTTTCTTGGAGCTTGAGAATTTGAGTTATTGGGCATGGGTGGTCGGCGTTAACCGAGGGCCAAAGATTCAGAGATTAGGTTCTGGGGACGAGGGCTGGGCCCTTTGGCAGGGTTTCGGCTTTAGTGTGGGGATTGAGGTCTCGATGTCGATCACGGATGCTGTGAATCTGGCGAGTCATGTTATAGGACCACCCGATGACCGCCAGAATGGAATTGATCATATGGCTACTTGCCAAAGTTGAAAATCGTGCCGAGACACCTGAAACTCGTACCACTGGAGAGTTAAAACTAGCTGGTGTCAGGATGCATGTGCCAGGTCGAACGAGTACCGCACATCGGACAAGGCCTGTTCGGTTTGGCTTGACTCTTTTTCATGTGCTTTCATGTGCAAGCAAGCATGTCCATTCCTGGATCTTGGCAGTTTGCCAGTCTGGGTAACTTGCAGGGTATCACCTAGGCCCATCGACTTACCTGAAAGCCGGAACCTTAAGAGCAGTCCTGAATCCGAAAAGTCTCCTTCTCCACTACGCAGGACCAAGCTCTGCGCACAAAGTGGGTGCTGTGGGTTCGGGCGCTCAGGTGCTGCAGGGCTTAGGGATTTAGATGCTCGGGATCCGTCCAGAACTTTAGGCCGGAGGCCCTCAAGCACTCGACAAAAAAAGGCCTTGAAGCCGAAAGCAGGCGTCCACCAAGTAAAGGAGTTGGGAAATCTGATCATCGCAGTAAAGCCCGCGTAGGCCCGCGTAGGCCCTTGAGCGGACGGGCGGGTGCGGCCAAAAAAAACAAGCACCATGTAGTGCGGGGAAGAAACTCCACCCTAGCAGCCATGTCACGTTCCTCAGCCCCCTAAACCCTAAACCCTAAACCCGAAACCCGAAACCCTAAACCCTAAACCCTGAACCCTAAACCCTAAACCCTAAACCCTAAACCTAAACTCTAAACTCTACACCCTACACCCTAAACCCTATACTCTTAGAACCTCTAAAGCTAACCAGCCAAGGAGCAACTGGGCCTCTCCGCAGCGCAGAAGGACAGCTCTCAGCGCTCCGTCCGCAATGTGATTCTCAGAGTCTTCTCGGAGATATGTTTTCTTGGAGAATTTTTTCGACTTTGTTTTCGCAAGCTATTGCAACAAGAAGACCACCATTTTCCTTAATAGGCTAATCGGAAAACCTCCATTTTCTCGGCTTTTTACTGGAAAATCTCAATTGCCTTTTGCCTGATCTTTTTTGTAGAATCCTTTTTCGTTCAGGCAAGCAACCACGGTAAGGTAGAAGAGGAAGGAAGGAGGGAGGGGAGGGAGGGAAGGAAGGAAGGAAGGAAGGAAGGCAGGAATTGTGTTTGCAACTGGGGGGCCTGACAGGTTGTCCTATTGAAATGCAGGTCCACCTTTTAGAAATAGATACAATAGGGGTTTTTGTCCTAAAATGGAAAGAAAATGCATGGGTTTCTGGTTTTCCTGATAGAATACAAACAAGATAGATGTTTCTTATTACATATGGAGAATAGCGGTCTTCCTAGTAGAGATATGAGAAGATGGAGGTGTCCTTTTTTGATAAAGAGAGAACAACTGGCTTGCTACCAAATAAACCGAAACCTCGAGCCAGAGCCCCTCTCGTATGCCCACAGAGCTCACTGATTGAAGAGTACTTCTAAAGTAGCATGCTACGCATGCGAGAGGCTCAGATTTTGATTGAAATCCCCAGGTTCCATGACCAAAGTTCATTCGAAGTCCTCGAATTCCACATGGTGGCCGTAGAACATGGTCTGCAGTCCTAAGCAAACTCCCCGAAGCTCTCCAAGACTTTCCAACGTCAAGCCAGGTACTCCCAGGCCACGCAGCGAGTGGCCGCCGTCGCATCGGCGAAGGAGTTCTGGAGGCGGGTGTAGCCCCGAATGATGGCAGTGGGTATTGCCAGGTTTAGGGTTTAGGGTTTAGGGTTTAGGGCCCCATGTGCAACCGAGGGGGCCTTGGGTATGTGAGGGCAAATCCCGGACAATAGCGGGGCTGTGATGAAACTAGCTGATCTTCACGAAAACCCCACTGTAAGGGATTGGTTGCACTGGTTCACAAGCGCTGGCGGTGGGGCATGGCCACTAGCAAAGGTAAAAAAGGGGTGGGGCTGGGCCCGTTCGGTTTTGAGTGACGTCAGAGCTCCTTTGTCTCCATCGCGTCATGAATGATGAAGCATCGTAATGTAGTATCACCTCGATGGAGCAAATTGTCAACATCTCTCATTGAGTTTTTTCAGTCACCTGCAATCTCCAACCCATGTACATGCCACCGCCGCACCGGCAGGGATGTTGCGCCAACCCCATAAACAGACCAA
Source organism: Symbiodinium natans (assembly GCA_905221605.1). Classification (NCBI taxonomy): domain Eukaryota; class Dinophyceae; order Suessiales; family Symbiodiniaceae; genus Symbiodinium; species Symbiodinium natans. Next base: position 413,843 of record CAJNDS010002427.1, read on the forward strand.
GTTCAACATCTTGCTGGCGCTTCCAATAGTTCCAAAGACCTACGGCATTCCTGAAAATAACAAGTCTCTAGGCTCACAATCCGATCTATCATTTATATGTCGGTGCTGATGGTCACAGGCATGTGGCTCGCGGCTCGCGCAGTGAAAGAAAGCACCACTTGTAGCAACGCATCGCTCGTTCAACTGACGAAGGTTGCCTACGTTGCATAGGTTCATAAGAACAAACCCAATGTGCTTTAAGCTTGAAGAGCCATCCACCCCGGCCTAGCCCTGGTCAGTACCGGTGCACAGGTACTGGAACCACATGCCTCAGCCGTCGTTGCTGCTGGAGGGCAAGAAGTTCATGAGGGTCAAGGCCAGAAGATTTGGTGAGTTTACTCGCTTGGGCCCCCACCCTGTCCTCAGGCGCTTGCGGGCTTGCGATTTGGGTTCCGGGTTTACAGCTCCGGGTCTAGGGCTGTTGCTAGGTGCTACTGCGCCATGCTGCACCTCTGCTTGGGCTTAGGGAGTGTTGGGTCAGGGCTGTCGTTGGGGGTTTGCATCTTCAAGGGAATTACGAGAGCTGATTTGCGTGGAAGACGGCCTTTGCTTTTGCTGAATATGCTGAAGTGCCTTGTAGGTTGAATTCTTGAAGCTCCTCAGGTCTTTAAACTCTTCTCCCACAAAATCCCTAGAAACCCGGCTTCAGGAACGGACTGCAGGTACATGTGCAGCTCCGCGTATCCAAAGCATACTAAAGTTAAAGGGCAACAGCCTGAAATCTTAGGTTTAAGCCCTAGACCCCTAACATCCCCCAAGATCCCTTAACACCCGCTAACATCCAATAGGCTCCTCTAACATCCACCAACATCCCCTTTGGGCAGAATCTTATTCCGCAGCAGGGTTTCGAATGCCCGTCAAGGTTAGCGCTGGCGGTTCGGGGGTACTGATCGTGATTGCTTTTGGCCTGAAAATTCGCAAAGCAGACGCAGTTAGCAGGAAGAGTCGCGCCATGTGGTGGATGCTTGCACCTCAGCACCCCTGCTCGAGTTGTACAACGACGAATGCCAACTCTTTCGGCACTCGGCTGCCAAGATTGCGGCTCTTGCTTCATGGCCCGAACGTCTAAACTTGTCGAACGTCTTCTTACCTCCAGATCACGAAGAGGAGTCCAAAGCTGTTGCTCGCCTTAAGGCGCTGATGATCTTCAAGGACGGCATCCGCCCGGAGTGGGAGGCAGAGCCCGGTTCAGCATCCGGTGCAGCTGCTCTTGAACTTAGGGTTTAGGGTTTAGGGTTTAGGGTTTTAGGGTTTTTAGGGTTTTTAGGGTTTTGAACCCAGAGCGTGTAAATCAGGTGCCGCAGAGCCCCATAGGAGGGGAGGCCTAAGGCTTGAGCCAACCCCGAAAAGGTTAAATGGAGCCGTCAGCCTGGCAACCTTCAGCCTCTGTGTCTGGCCCCAGGTTGGCTCATAACCCCAATTCTGGGTTTGGGGTTTAGGGTTCAGGGTTTAGGGTTTAGGGTTTAGGATGGTTTAGGGTTTAGGGGTCTCTGAATCAGGAGTAGCACACGAGCATAGTTACATCGTTTGCACCCTCAATACACTGAACTCGGAGGATGCAGTGAATGCCACCGGGGGCCACTTCACGTTCCAACTGAAGGCCGCGGGAGTGTGTTGGTGTGTTGGGACCGTAAGGGTTGCAAGGATTGTAAGGGTCGTAGTCTCACGGAAAGGTAGACACTGAGATGAGACAGGAACTCGGTCTCGGGTTGATGCGTGTAACTTTGCGGAGCATTGCGCGGCGTTGGGGGGAGCAGGCTGAGGTGCAGGAGACCATGCATGGCTGTGACGTGGTGACATGAGGGCCAACCGGGCTACTGCAGGCAATTGGCGCAATGGTTGGACGGTTGGCGTTAGTTGAGGTTTTGGGGCTGAGGGTTTACAAGAGTACGTGCGTTTGTGGCGGCCGTTTTGTGTCCTGTCCATCACCTTGCCGCAATGCCTGAATTTGTTGCACGTGGTTACTGGAGCTGAATGCTCAAAACACGCAGCAATCAGTGAAAGTTAATCACAAAGCTTGGAAAGGCAGCAATTGGTGGCGGGGTGATTGATGAGCATGAGCCTCAGATGTGGTTTGACAACCTTCAGGTACGGGTGAAACAGACCTCCCCAGTATTCTTAGTTCAAGCACTGCATCGGTTGTCCAGAAAGCCTTGGAAAGCAATTAAAGAATACGTATGCCTGGGGTCTGCATTGACGACGGGCGGACGGTCGAGCAGCGGGTCATGCAGTGGGTCATACATACGATGGGTCATGCAGCGGGTCATCCTATACGACCGCAAGGGGCTCTCGCCGAAACGTTTCTGTTTTCTCTTCTCACCTTCGGTGTGGGGTTGTTAGGTTTCTAGTCAACCATTCAGCTCGCCTCGCCTGGTCGCCCGGTCTCCTGGCCTGGTCCCTGAGTGCCCACCCGCAGAGAAGCCCGCAGAGAGTCCCGCGACCCCCCAGCTCCCATCCGTGCCCATCCCCAGGAGTCTCTCTCTGGAGGACTCCAGAGAATTCTGCGGAGAGTCCCGCGACGGAAGCCTGAGGCGAAGTATCCTTCATGTCCTGGACCCGAAACCGGCAGGATGGGCTCCCCCACCGGTTGGCCTTAGCCGCAGGGTGGGGATGATAGAAGTAGATAAGTTTTTGTCCGTTTCATGGGGATATGTTATTCCTTGCATCATCCAGGTCCAATATGGTGCTGACGGTTCAAGTGCACTTCATTCCGAGCAGATACACTAGAAAACCCCATGAAGGTACTGGAACAACATTGTCCTCGGCGTGATCGGAGGGTTCGTTGAGACATCGCCTTAGCCGATAGGTGCAGGTTGTCTCACTTTCTAGACATGCTGTGGACGATTATTGAGCACCCTTCCAAGCATTCAATTCCTTGTGCCGGTCACCGCATCAGACAAGAGAACCATGCAATGTAGAGCAGAAGCACCTAGACACCAAGCCGCAAGCATCTGCGTTGATCCAGTCGGGTTTGCTGTTGAGCCAGTCATCTGCTTAAAGATTTGATGATTTGGCCGTTGCAGCTTGTGATCTTGGCTCGTTTGGGGTTTCTGGTCTCGCATGGAGCCAGTAGACCCGAACTCCACAACCCGGAGGACGTTGACAGCACCGGCAAGTCCACGTTCTAGAAGCCTTCAATATCCAGTCTCACCAGGACTGAACCCGCCCTTAAATGCCAAGTTTTCTTGGAGCTCGTGGTATACTCTTAGAGAGCCTTGCAAAGGGGATCTTCCAAGGCCTTGAGCCCACAACCCGCAGCCTAAACCCTCAGGCCGGACATTGTGACGGGCTTGCGCCTGGTCGATAAGTTGGGGAACAAGAGACAGCCACACCTCCGCATCGAGGCGAGTACGGGCTTCGGACTGCTTTGTTGCTGCTCGGCTCACCGGTGTGGTCCACGCCGGAGAAAAGCCCAGCGGCATCGGCATACAAGAGTGCGAAAAACACCTCGAGGGCCTCACGCCTTTCAACGTTTCTGTCCAAACTACTCAAAAACCTGTTGCTCAAGCATTTTTGAGGTTTGCTTCCTCATCTGCCTTCCTTCCCCTCTTCTTTGGTTGGCTGGTGCCCTTTGGCCTCTCTCTGAAAGTGGAGGTCTGGTTCTCCAACGTTGCAGACACGGAGAAGGTGGACAAGCTGCAGCAGAGCCTCGAAAAGCCCGGCACCCAATCTGACCCCTAAACGTAGCATCAGCTTGAGCCTTGAGCCTTCCGTAAACAGAGACAGGCCCCCCACTTTCGCATGTCCCCCTTGTCTATGATCATCCCTACTACGGACTGTTAGTATAAGGGGGAACATTGCAACCTCTTGAGGTGCATGAAGCTGCGCCTCGATGGTGTGGAAAGACAGCCTGCCCGGTGCCTTATGAGGATCATGTGGGGCTCCTTGTGTACTGTAAAGAGAGTGCAGGTTCAAAAATTGGAGTGTGGGGCTTCGGGGAGGTTAGGGCACTGGGTCGGTCTAACGCTAAGAAGGGTCCTCGTTGTGAAGTTCACGGCTTTCGGTCCGGTCTGGGTCTGCGCACAAGGAACATAAGGAATGCGGAACATTTATGCGCTTTGAGCGGTCGCTTGAGGCCGCTTGGACCCTGATTCCAAAGTTCTAAGTTCTGACAACGGGACTTGACCGTACAAACCCCAACTTCTCTGAATGAGCCATGGGATTGAGCTTTCGAACGTCGGCACATTGGCATGTAATTTGTGTACTGCCCTGAAGGCACATCCTTCCAGTAACCCTTAAGAGACTCGACTTGCAACTCGCAGCTTTGCTGAAGGCTTGGGGAAAAGTCGAACGAACCTCGCACGCACCGCAGGGCAAGTGAGCGGGAGCAGGAATCCCAGATTCTCAGCTGGCCAGGATGAAGAAAGGGACGCGCACATGCACCAGCCACAAACTCCGTGCCTTGAACCCTAAGCCCTATTTGCCGATCGAAGCCGGAATTGGGTTTAGTGTTGTCGGTTTCTCACCAGCAGTTAGTTGTTGAAAAGCAACGCAAAAAACAAAAAATCGTGCATCTCCCCGAGGGGGGAAGGCCTGGCCTTGGAAGCATTCGTTGAGTGCTCGTGCACCGAATCAAGGCGATCCTCTGCCCCGCGGGCACGGCTCGTGCGCTGCGTAACCGTAGCCCAAACTCAGCGGCCCCAGCGCCCCCATCGACCCCCAGGATTTGGAGCAGCTTGAGGCAAGTTCATTCTTTGTAGGGTTTGGTTCAGGGTAAGGGCTGACGTGTCTGAGGGGCCCTCCATAGAACAGAATTGAGAGTGAGAGTGAGAAGCTTTGTGAGAAATTGAGAAAGATGGAAAGAGAGAAGGAGAGAACGAGAGAAGGAGAGAAAGAGAGCGAAAACCAGAAAGAGAAGCCGATTCTGTATAGGCCTGTGGGAAATATGTCACCAACTGCTGCTTTGCTCTGGCTAGTTCCAGGGGCTCCTCCTCCACCTCCTCAAGGATGCTGGAGGGTACGGTACTGGGTGCTGTGAGGATTGGGGGAGGCCGCGACTGTTGGAGAGGAGAGAATGTCAGCTGCGAAACACAAGGTGTAGACCAGTCAATTCTTGGAGTCCCAGTAATTTGCAAATCCACACCTAGAACCTGCTGTTCCTGCTGAGCTTACACAGCCAGTCCTTCCTGGCAAGGGGAGGGTTAGAAGTATGGGCGGGGCGAAAACGTTTTTCTGCAGAAGAAGGAGAGGAGTGCGTGAGCGTGCGAGGGAGGTCTTTACATCGATAAGCAGACTGCGAACTCCTCTTTTCCCCCGGCTCTAGGTCTTGCTGCCCCAATTGCCGTTTATGAACCTCTGCCAGTTGCGAAATTCCCAGTGAAGGGGGGGGGAGGTGTGGAGAGATCTTAGCTCGGGCCGCGGTGAGAGGTGTGTACAGACCTGGAGGCTTGCGCAGCTTTAGTGCGCAGCGTGCGCCGGCTTGAGGGGGCTTCGGGCAGTTGAGAGTTAGGGCATCGGCCTCCGGGATTCGGGGCGACGTTGAAGCTCGGTTTCCATGACCTGTGAGGAGTTGGTACGAGGCTTTTTCTTTTTCAAGAGCTTATGGCTGCTGCCGAGCCTTCAGAAGCTGGGATGCCCATGCTCAGCCCGCTGAGCTTGCGGCACACATCCTGGGAGGCAGTCCGAGATGTCCGAGGGCATAGATGAGCTCCGTACCTTTTTTAGATGTCCCACACAGCAGCAGCACGGCAGCCACAGTACAAGGCTTTCTGCTCCCCCCCACGGCCCTAACCCTTGCAGGGATAGGGCACGGGGCCTCGAGGCCTCAAGGATCCTAAGCCACCGATCGAATTTCTGTGACCCTGGACCTGCCCTTCGAACCAAGCCTCCGTGAACATCCCTGAGCGGCCAGTTGAAACTCTCAAGTTGTTTCTGCTCTTCGGACGTGTCTGAGCTGCTTAGTCCGCAGGTGAAGTTTTACACGAGCGTAGGGAGCCCATGAAAGGCATGCGCGGCTAGCTTCTCCAGAAGCGCTGCACTGCCCTCCCGATGGCTCCCTACGATACCTTTCTGAGCTCCCCGAGCCGGCGGGTTTAAAGACGGCCGCCGGGCCCATGAAGACGAGATCGGCACTTCTCTGTTGATTTCTGGCATCAAGGACATTGGTGGACATTGATGGACATTGAGCATTTGAGGATTTCGAGTTTGGGTCTTGAGTTTGTCGTGTTTAGGGCTCTGGTGTTCAGCGTCGCAGTCCCACAAGGGCTCAGGGTTTACCGAAGCTCTGCTGGACATGTTTGGATTCAGCTAGTTGTAGAGGCCCCCAAGATCCTACATTCTAACTCAATCTTGGCTGGCTCGTCTATGTTGCAGCGCGCGACGCATCATGCTTCTTATGCGGATCCCATCTCTTGATCCTAGGTCCATGCTCCTCGTGGGAAAAAAGCGGCGCAGCACTCTGCAATCTTCGTGTTGACTCGTTGAAAGCATCCCGAAGCAACAGCCTGGCATGTACTGGTAGCTGCTTGAAACACCGTACACGTGGTGCAACGCAGGCTTGCAACGCACTTTTCATCATGCTTGCGGTGCCCAATCGATTCCGATTGGGGTAAGTCCTGAAGACCAGCTCCAAGGACGATGCACTGGATGTTGAAAGGATCCAGTGTTTCCCGATGCTGTTGTTGATGAGCTCGTAGTGAGCAGTGGTTTGGCGTACTCCCCGAAAACACCCATTGTTGCCCAGAACTTCCTGGCCTCAGCACTTGCTGCCTAAACTTGCTCCTCAGCTGCCTGGTAGCTCCAGCTCTTTACACGGATGACAGATGAGCCAGATGAGAGCCTGTGAGCCATAGGTGCTGCCCATAGATCGCAGTCATCATTGCCACGACTTGCCTGTCAGTCGGCACAGGATCAGTAGAATCAGTAGAAGCAGCATGAAACAGTATGCAGCAGCACATAGCAACAAAGCAACTGAAACAACAGTATCGCACGACATTAGTTGCTCTTATCAACAACACACTTTGATGTGCCTGGACCTGCGCCGCGCGAAGGCGTGGAAGAGACCATGGAGTCCTAGGGTTGCCGCAGAGTTGCCGCAGGGTTGCCGCAGGATGCGCGGTTTAGGGTTTAGGGTTTAGGGTTTAGGGTTCAGGGGCAAAGCTCCTTAAGAGCAATTCCTCGAAGAGTTCTGTCGGTGCGTTGCAGAGCAGGGACTCTGCGGTTGCAGATGCCGGTCTCAGAGGTCTCCCTAGACATCCCAACGCCAAGTTCCCGAAGTTCAGTGTAGCGCCCAAGTTCCGAGATGCCGAAGCCAAAAGTCGCTCTGTGCCCCCGACAGGCGCAGAAGGCCTCTGATGAGTTGGTATGTGGGCGAGGCAGGCTCAGCTTGCTTTTTGGGAGTGCGCGGGTGAACAGTGGAGTTACTTGCTTTTAGCTTTCGAGACTTTGGGACTCGGGGTCTTTGAACCCTCTATTGAAACCTGGGTTGTCGGGGCGGGGTTCCCAGGCGGTCCTTAAGTTCGAGGTTGAATCAGGATCCTGGACATTCACGGAGCGGGCGTAAATCCCAACACCAAGAAATTATGATGCATGTTGAATCCTCGAGCTCCAAGCCCCGAAGCAACACCGTTATCACTCAGGATGTCCACGAAATAGTTTGCGAGAGACCACCATCCCATCTCAGCCCCTAATCGAAAGCCCCGAATCGAAAGCCCTAGGATTCAAAACTCCACCCCACCCATCGTGGTCTTGAGGACGGAGAGCAGATTTGGATCAACCGAGACTCGACCGCCAATGGCTCAGAAGCCTCAAGTCTCTGAAAGATGCGTCGCACAGTCCGTCTCAAGCCCATAGACTTCTCCCAAACGTGTAAGCCTCGCATCTCTTCCAAAGCACCTCATCCTTCCTTGTAATGCTCTTCTTCAGTACATAGGTGTTGGTTGATCTACAATGGTCTGGGAAGTTGCTTTCAGGGGCCTGCGCCGGGATCCACAGCGGGAAGCAGTGGTTGCCTGCTTTCGCAACTACGCCTTGCCGCGATTTGTGTTCCAATCATCCTCCTTCATTGCTGAAGCTGCGGGCATCAGCAGCGAAAACCCCAACACACTAAGCTCTACGACTGACATCCGTCGTGCCCCAGGTCCATACAGTGGTAGTGTCGGCCTGGGCCCCAGCTTCTTTGGAGAGTTGCTTGCCCTCCCGTGTACATATGCGCACCTCAACATCTCGTATCTGAGTAGTCTGGTAGCCCCAGGAGTTGCAGGGTGTCTGTATCGTCAGATGTGGTGCCCAGGTTGGCCCAACAAGTGCCGTTTAAGTAGCTTGCCAAGTGAGACATGATGAGGCCCTAAACCCAGAGTACAGAAAACACACACCCGGCAGCCTTGGAGGTCCGGGCATGTCAGGTCTTTGGGGGTTTACGATTTCAGGGGTGCCTTGTTGGGGTCCTTATGACAAGGGGATCCTACTATTTGGGGCTCGATCTTCGGGGTCCCTTATCAGAAGCTATGATCGCAAGCCCCCAATTTCAGTACCTAAACCCTAAACCCTAAACCCTAAACCCTAAACCCTAAACCCTAAACCCTAAACCCTGAACCCTGAACCCTAAACCCTAAACCCTAAACCCTAAACCCTAAACCCTAAACCCTAAACCCTAAACCCTGAACCCTGAACCCTAAACCCTAAACCCTAAACCCTAAACCCTAAACCCAAAAACCCAAAACCCTAAACCCTAAACCCTAAACCCTAAACCCTAAACCCTAAGTCATGTCCTTGCAACCTGAAGAGTTTCGTCACGCATGCTTCCATGCAAGGACACCCCGCTTCCGCTGGAGCACTTGACGTGCGCTGCAGTGTTGGGCATGCTTAGGGTTAAGGGTTTACGGTTTAGGGTTTAGGGTTTAGGGTTCAGGGTTCAGGGCGTGAGGGCTCAGAGCTTCAAGTGTCCTTTTTTTTGAGAGCCTGAGCCTAGCATCTTGGAAATGCTTACACAGTTTCCGCTGTAAGGGCTGCGGGTGTAGGATTGGAGGCTCCGGGTGCTCGAGGAATTTCAGGGTTGAACAACACTTGGTACGGATGCAGGATTTGTTCTGGGGACTTTGGATGCCGAATCGTGGCACGTCTATTTTGATGCCTCTAGTTAGTTGGACTATGTTGGACTGCAGCAGTTGTCTAGTTACAACTTGTAGCCTTTCGAACACGCGTTCATGTCGAGATGTCTTCCGCTCTTGAGAAATTCCGGAGCCAGTTTAGGGCTTATCTGGGTTTGTATTTCGACATCTGGGTTTGGGGATCAGCGGTTTGGGCTTGTCGAGTTTAAGGATCTGTGTATGGGAAGGCACCTAAACCCTATACCCTAAGCCCTATGCCCTAAGCCCTAAGCCCTAAACCCCAAACCCCAAAAGGTATCTGGCGGTCTCCTCCAAAAAGGCTGTTTATCAGGAGGCCATGTGCGAAGATGTGCAGGGCTGAGCAAGCGTTTAGGGGTTCAGGGCTCAGGGTTTAGGGTTTAGAGTAGAGTCCGAAAGCCAAAAGCCACCAAAAGTCACAGACCCTGGGTCAACTGTTCGGTTAACTGCAAGTCCGGGAAAGGAGATGGGGCAAATCTAACCCAAACATGAAAGTGGTGACCGCAGCTTGACGGGATTGACAGCTGTGCTACACTTGCATGTACTTCTGACATTTGCCGTGCGTTTCCACCCATTGCTACCCCAACACATGTGCAGTTTAGAAGCCTCGCCTGGTTGAAAAACCTCCCAAATCTCGACCTATTTCTGTGTGTTCAAGGACGGCCTACAAGTTGCAAAAGTTAAACTTTGAAACCCCGATCGAATTCCTGCGTCCTGCACAATAAAGCCCCGTTCTCCGAGGAAGGGGCCGCTGGCGGGCGCTCCAAGCGCAACAAGGACAAGAATGCAGGTCGGGCCTCATTGTGGGGGGGGGGGGGGGAGGGTCCACCAATGCGGAAGCTGAGGATCTGTCTTTCAACTGTGAACTTAAGGCAGGTAAGCCCAAGGCCTTCACACCTGCCCTGTCTTGCCTCCTCACCCCAGAAACCAAATCTCTGAGGGAGACAGCGGGGATTTATCATTCGACAAGACGTCGAAGAGAGCCCCCTGACGCGAGCGGGGCGCCTGGCTGCTTGAGGAGAAGCTGTTGTTCAGTAAAGGGGGTTCTTTGCGTGGCGGAGCCGGTTTGTATAAGAGCTCATGTGGGGCCAGTGTTCAAAATTGCAACAGCTCTTTTTCGTGATTGTCACCTCCTTCATGTGACCATGTGACTTCTAGGCTCAAGTAAGGCCGCCAAGCCTCAACACCAACACACGTGGTTAGCCTCAAACCCAGGCTTTGCCTAACCACCGGCAGCCATAACTTCACGCTCCACAAGCCCGACACACCAGAAAAGCCTCCTCCCCCTCCCTTCCCTCCCTTCTCCCCCTTTCCCTCCCTTCCCTCCCCTTCCCTCCCCCTTCCCTCCCCCTTCCCTCCCCCTTCCCTCCCCCTTCCCCCTTCCTCCTCCCTTCCCTTACCTCATGACCCGAACAAACCAAGTTGTAGTTGCCGATACGACGTCTTGTAGAATGTCCATCACGTTTGGCTTGGTCGTTGGAAGACAGGCTAGAATTCAGAGGCACAGCTTTCTAGGATGGGCAGCAAAAACAGTGGCAGAAGGAGAACACCACCCCAAATCACTACCAACGCAGGCTTGAAGCCACAACGTGCTTCCGTATTTCCATATCCAGAGTGAAGATGTGCGCACTTATAGTTTTACGTTGTTTCGCGTGCTTGCTGAGGTCATCCCCTGCTTCAAGGCGCGAGCTGGCCTGAGAACCCAACGCGGAGGGCATGCTGTTTTTACACCCTCAGTGGGGTTGTTAGGTTTGAAGAAGAACTGTGCCCGCCACAGACGACGCCAACACTGCGCTCTAGATTACCACTCTGCGACATAGGAGGACATGAAGGAGATAGGACAGGAACGAGGACAGATATGAGGGTTCCAAATAAGACCCTGGATTTGAGCTTGTTGTATTATGAAGCAAGACAAGGCGAATCTGCTTTCCTTATTGCAACTTCTAGCATGCGTATGCCCTGCAGGTATGCACTTTGGGGACAGGGTGGGACTATTTTGCTTTTTGCTAGGTTTTTTTTTTGCGGGGGGGGGGGGGATGGGGGGGGGGGGGAACGGTCTCCTGGCGCCCTGGTCCTGGCCCTGTGTTTTGCTTGGTCCTGAGGCTCACTTGTCAACATTTCGTGGCTTATGTGGGATTTCCCCCAGTCCAGCCTGGCAGGAATCTGCGCTCAACACAAGCCACAAAATGATTGTCGGGAATCCAATCCCTCGAAAATACACCTCGCCCAGAGGGCATCGAAATGCTTGGCCTCCCCGTACCCACCCAAACCTCAAACCACACCAAACCTCCAACCATATTCTATCTCTGGAAAACCAAATTTTATCCACCCAAGTATGCCTTTGAGTTTGGAGAGGATGCTGCCAAGAAGTTAATGGACAGCGGCGTTGTCAGCCGCGTGGACGCAGACGAGGCAGCCAACGTGAAGAAGGCAGTGAGGGTTGCAGCTGAGCAGGCTTTGCGTAGGGATTGTGAAGAGTTCAGGATGAGGGCTCTAAGAGGCTCTCGAGATTTCTCAGAAAACCTCAACCCGAGCCCCAATTAATTCGATGTTCAAGGTTTTGAGGTTTAGGGCAAATTTTAGGGTGCAGCTGGTTTTATGAGACATGCAAGCAATTTGCCAGTGTGTGGCCGCTTTCTCTTTCACATGTCCGACTGTTGGAGCTCCTGCAGTTGCAGCCGTGTGCTGTCAAGGCATTAGGTGTCAAATGGACTCATTGACAAGCAGCTGATATTACACAGACTCGAAATCAGGATCCAGTAGCCGGGACATGCATGTTGGTCACAGATTCCTGATGAGGCTTTTCAAGTTGCAGTTTGCATGCGTGGCATGTAGGTTTGGGATGGGCGCTTTCCGAAGCAGGAAGCTGTTATGGCTGGCACTTCTTGCGGGCGTCCCAGCCCCACGCCAGCGCGCTTTCGTGGTTGGCACACGGCTCTGGCACATGCCAGCCATGGGGGCATCTACTGACAGGCCGAGGCCGGTGAGGCGACAGGCCAAGCAGGCCGAGCTCCCCAAGAAGTGGCCAGGAGCCAGTGTAGGAGCGGTTGGCTCGGTGAACAACCTGCTCCTCCTCGTCACTGCACTGGGCTTCCAGGCCAGTCTTGAAACAGGAGAGTTAAAAAATGCTCTGCAGTATTCCTGACGTGTGTTTCACAGCTTCACTACACTAGTGTTTGTTTGAAGGCCATGGCCGTGACTTTGAAGGCCATGGCCAATATTTTGCTGAACACCTTTGTCTCTCTATGTTCCCAAAAGCCCGGCCAGGCTCTCAGAAGTCGGGCAGCACTGGGGTGGTGGCTTGGGCTGGCAGTGCACATGGTCGCCACCTCCACCATCTGTTCTCTCCCCTCCCCCCGTGCGGTTCCTGCAGGCCTTCGCACGTTGGGGAGAGAGATTGTTGCATCATGTTTGGTTGCTGGTATATACTTGTATATTATAGTACATTGTAGTACATTATAGTACGTTATAGTACGTTATAGTACATTATAGTACATTTTTGTACATATTTGTACATTATTGTACATTGAGTGCGGATTTCAGACCTTCAAAAGTCCCCCAAGTTCTAAGTACTACTGTAGGAGAAGCTGCGGACGGTTCCCGGCAGGCCTCCGCGTCGAAGCGCGGTCGAACCTGGCAGCACTGGTGGCACAGCACATGCTTTTTTCGGGTGTTCAAACGGTTCTGAAGGGTTTAGGGTTTGGGGTTTAGGGTTTAGGGTTAGGGTTTAGGGTTTAGGTTCCCCCCCCCCCCCCCCCCGCAGGCAAAGTCCTACATCGCTCAAGCGATCCTTCTCGCCATGGCGATCACAAGCCCCAGCCCCATCTGCTGCGTCAGGGTCTGTTCCTTCGGGGCTTCTTCTGGGTGCTGCATGAAGCATGTCAAAGTCCACATTTCGGGAAGCTGCATAATTGAAGACCCCACGGCCTCAAAGCCCTTCTCCCGAGAGTCGAAACTGTAAGCCCTAAGGGTTCCAGATGGTTTTGCAGGTTGTGTTGGGCTGCAGGGCTTCGGTTTTGTTGCTTCGTTTCGCACGGCAGTGCCTTGGGGCCATTCACATCTGCAGCTTTGCGGTTTGAGCCTGCGGACTTCGCAAAACCCCAGCTGAGCTACGGGGGCCCCAACTCTCTCGCACTCCAAAGACCTCTAAAGACTCTAATGCCGGTGGACCTCCGGAGGCCAGAATCCCATCACTGCGCTGGTAGCGCAATGCCTGCTGATCTCTCTTGCCGCTGGGCTCACTGGACTCACTGGACTCGCTGGACGTCCATGGGAAAGAAAAGAGGGCCCAAAGGCTTCAGGGAATCAGGGCTTGATGATGCTTGATGCTTCACCGTGTTTTCATGTGGGCCGATTGCGTGTGTCCCGCGCAATTGCCTTGAATAAGCTCGGAAGCTTGATTTGAAAGAGAGAGATGGAGAGAGCTACGGTTTAGGGCTCCTGAGTTTAGGATCTTGGGTTTTCCGCGATGTTTGCCACAAGCCATGTCCAAGTCAGTTTTGGAGGGCTTGAGGCGCAACAGGGCCTCCCCAAACGGTTGCAGGACTATGTGCCACTCTGTGCGACTCCCTACTTCTACGTCGATGGCAACCCTCAACCCTTAATCGAAGTCTTAAGCAAACCCTTACATGAAGCCCTTCCCAACTGAAAGCCCCAACCTTCCCAATACCCTTGTAAGCCCAGGTCGTCGCGACCAGCATCCAGTTTGACTGGCCCGACCCGCCGCTGCTCAAAGAAGCGCCGGCGCTGGTCTTTCCAGGTTCCCGGTTGCAGGGCTAGAGGCTGTGAAGCAGGAGTTGGGCCACGGGCCCTAGATTGCCAGGGTGTTTTCTGCACCTTTCCTGTTGTTCGGCTGGTCCGGGGGGGGGGGGTGTTGGCGGGGGGTCAACATGCGGGGTTTCCCAAACAAACGACCAAAGCCCACGGCAGTGCTCTAAACCCTAAACATGCCCAAATCTATGGTATTTGCAGCGTTTGTCACAAGCGTTCACGCCATTTGCGAGCATGCCCAGAACACGACTTTGCCAAAACACCGGAGTCTGGTGGACTCGGCCGCGGAGACCGACCCTGGAGTGGAGTTTGCGGGCGCCATGTAGGGGTTTATGAAATAAGGGGCCCTAATATAGACTCCCAAATCATAGGATCCCCTTATCAAAAGCACCCCTAAGGTACCCCTATATTCGTAAGCCCCCATGTATGGAGTCCCCTTACTTGTGGTTGGATTTGCCATCAAAGGCCAATGGTACAAGTTTGCGCATGTGCTCGCGCTATCCCAAAGAAACCCGAAAACTTGAAGCCGCAAAGGCCAAAAAGAGGCTGATCCAGAAGCTGCCTACAGGGCCAAGTTTGGACCAGCAAGCGGACCTTGACATAGTGGACAGTGGAAGCAGTTGTTGAGTTCTTCTAGGAGTTGAATGTAGGGTTTACGGTTTAAGGTCTAAAGTTAAGGGGAAGTTCGAGGTGATTTCAGGAATCGCAAGTTAGGTGGGAGTCAAGTGTGGGGGAGCCCCAAGCAACCCCTAAGACCGCCCTGCCCATTGAGTCTTCCTCATGTGGGGCCTTTTTATGTGGAGTCCCCTTCCAAGCGCATCAAAACGTCACCAGCGAGAAGACTCCAGAAAGTATTCCGGGGGTTTTCGGGATCCCTTGGCACCACGTTGAAACTTCCAACAAAAGAATAGTGCAGACGGTCAGTCATGGCTTGTTGAGTGCGGGACTGAATTCCTGCCTCTCAATTTTCCAGGTGCGCTGCCTGCCCACCTCAGCGAGGAGAGCGAGGAGAGCGAGTTACCACCTGCAGAGCCACGAGGTGCGCTGCGCGCCTCGATCGCACGAAGGTTCGGAGTTCAGGACAGGTGCTTTGTGCCTTTGTGAGAATCAGAGGCTCTCTGTAGTTAGAGTGCAGACCTCGCAAGCCTTCCTCATTCCTTTTAGAAGGCTTCAAAGGGCGAAAACCAGGCCCTTGCAAACTCCGACATTTCGCAGATTTCTCCGCGCCTCCCGAGTCGAGGCCGCAAGCGTGCAGGACTGAGCCAGAAGCTCGTCTGAAGTTTGAGTTGTTTGCAGTCTGTTGGAGTGGCGTCTGGGTATCGGGCTGCCGGGATTCGGAGTCTTCGCATATGAGGTTGTGCATCATGTGCCGGGTGCTCAAGGTTTGTCGGTGTTATCTGATAGAAGTAGGTTTTCGAGTGCTTTGGGCCCTTGAGCGGAACCCATTGGCCTAAAGATTGAAAGCCTACGAAAGCCTAAGAGAGTGTTGTTAACCTGTGCTTGGATTGCTGGATTGAGAACATGTAGCTGAGGACACTGGTGCGGTTCGTGGGCTTGCTCCTCCTTGCCAAGTCACCTGGGCTTTAGTTGTGTTTCGGCCTTCACGTTCTTACTGAGCCAAAGGATGTGATCTGAAACGGCATGTCAACTAGGGCACCAGAAAAGCTTAATCTTGTGCCTGTAATTTTGAACGCCCAAACGGCCCCTTTCTCGGTGCTGGTTCGCCAATTGCAGTGCATGTTCCTAGTTCCTAGAGGACACGTGCTTTGAGGGTCTTGCCGGCCATCGCGATGCAGCACTTTCAAAAGAGACATAAGTATTCACAGCGCGTGCAGTGCCAAGGCCAGGTGTGTATCATCGTGTGTCAGGGTCATATTCGCATGCCATGGCACAGCCATAAGACCGACAGGTTATACGTGAACAAATCAGAAACCAGCAGCTGCGAATCAGAAACCAGCACGAATCAGAGCCAAGTCAGCAAAACCGGTCGCATCAGAAACTGCGCGGGGGGCTGGGGGGTGTCAAGGATCAGCCTCAAGCTGTACCCTGCTCAACGATTCCATGCGCATTGCATGTGTTTTTCTGCGTGCCTTCTGGGTCCTGGATTTCCTTTTGCCAACAGGATTTGTTTGGTCTCGAAGCAGTCAATGGAAGGCTCGAGCCGTCCCGTTGTTGTGTTTGAAAGTACACATTCGTTGCAGCGTTGCAGCAATGTCGCTTCATCTTTAATCGTGCCGCGGCGTGGCGTAGCAAAGGATGGGCGGCATGTGTTTGAGGTCGTACTCATCCATGCCCGTGAAGTTTGTGTCCGCCTTGTCTCGCTGTAGGAAGCCAAGTCCCAACTCAATCAATATATGGGTTGCCATAGGGGCCTTAAGAATTAGGGTTTTGGGGGTTATTATCGCATAATTACAAGGGACCATAAGGGAATATGATTAGGGATTTTCCCGACCCCTAGACTATGTGTTTGGAGATTGTGCTCCTGAATTCAGGAAGGTTGCTGCTTGCATTGTTTCAGCCGAATTGCTCCTAAGACAGCATGTGAGCTCCCGAACCCTAAAAAGCTCCCTAACTCCATGTTTTAAACAGCGCCAGAAGCTCAAAAACGTCGAAGCGATGGAAAGCTACATGTCCGAAGCTCACTGAAGCTCAGGCTCCTTGGGAGCCAAAGTGGCAAGTCTGCCCTCAGCTGGGGCGCTGCCTTCTTCGTGCACTGCTTGGTTGCATATGGGTCCTACTACCGGTCGCAGGCACTCCAGAGTGGAAAGCCTTAGGGTTGCACTTTGACCCTCTGTAGAGCCTGAGATGGAGGATATAGTGGGAAGAGTTGTTATGAAAGCACCGGGCCTCGGCCCGTAGCAGGAAAGACTCTGACCTGTCAGGTTTGTTGCATGAGGGTCTTAGACTCGGGCTTCCACTCTGGGAATATCTGCGAGTCTGGAGTTTGGAGACGTGCACCAATTGTGCCAAAGATCGTAAAACACGAGCTGGGAAAGGGAGCAGGCTTCCAGCGGTTAGCCCGCAAAACATCTGCGAACTGGTTCAGAATCTTTGCTAGAAAGTTGGCCCAAGCTCCCTTCACCTACTCCTGCCCTCGTTTCACTGCGTGCCCTGCCGTGAGTGTACATCTCCGCGGCACAGACCCATCGTCAAGAGCAGAGAATTCCAAAAGGCCAGACCCCCAACCCAAACCCCAAGCAATGAAGCCTTGCTGGGAGGAGGCCAACACTTTGGATTCGTCACCGTGAGCTGTAGCATGTGAGTACCGCGGACTACCCTAAGCCGTGGCATGTATTGCCACGGTGATTTAAAGTCTGAAATGTGAGCACCGATGTGCCACATATTACTACCGATAACTTACAACTACAATTGACGGTAGATCGGATTCAGTTTGGGTGAGCCTTGTGAAGCATAGGTGACCCAGCAACCGCTCCACCACAGGTCGCGTCGCGGCACACTCCTCCGCCAAACCCTTCTAGCCCCTACTGCCAGCGGCCACCACGACGGATCACATCGATTTGTCACATGCCCGACACCACAACCGCGAATTTCACGGTGGAAACCGCGACCCCAGAACCAAGAACCGCGTAGTCAAGCCCGTGCCTAGATGGGAGCGCATGTTTTGCCCAAAACGACCGTGCTCAGAGCAACCTACCAGTAGCTGTATCATTGCAACCCTGTAGTGTTGACAAGCTGCTTGGGAAAGTGTAGCCTCTTAGTACTCATTGTCGCCCTGCAGACCCAGTTTCCAAGCTCATGGCATACAGTCCTGCATCTTTTGAGCCAGCCAGCTGCGGATTCGATTCCTTCGCGGGGGGCGGGGGGTGGGGGGTGGGGGGGCGTGGGGGGGTGGCGGGGGATCATTCGCGCGAGGCTCACAGGTCTGTTGCATCATTGCATCATTTTTGTAATCTCAGGTTCCTAGGAGGTGTACAAGTATATCCTGGGTTCCAGGCCTTGCTCCCCTCCTCAAAAACAGTGCCAGACAAAAGGCAGGATTAGGGCCATTTTGGGGGGCATTTAAGGTAGCTAGGGAAGTGTCTTGGTTCAGCTGTCAGATCCTAAACACATCTGTCAGCTGATTTCTGAGCAACAAATACAGGCGGATCTTTACAGGCAAACCTTGGGATGTCCCCCCTTATACTAACAGTCCTTACTAGGCATCAAGGTTGATTAGCCCTAAACCCTAAACCCTGAACCCTAAACCCTAAACCCTGAACCCTAAGCCCTAAACCCCAAACCCTAAACCCTGGTTGGGGGCATCCGCTTCGGAGTTGTTGAGAGACTCAGCTGCCAGGCCAAGAAGAAGGAGAAGGCCCCCCCAAGCAGGTTCAGGGCTACTAAGGCGCAGGTAGGCTCAGAGTGTGTTGGGTGTCCTGTGCTTGTTTATTATTATTTTAAGGGGCTGCGCCCATGGGCGGGCAGCGCACGCGTTTCTAAGCATGTTGAGCTCCCTTAAAATCTCTAAGCGTTAAGTTTCTAAGCATTTTCAGGCCCCTAAACTCCCTTCAAATCTCTAAGCGTTTGAGGCTCCTAGACTCCCTTAACGTTTCTAAAGGCCCCTAAACTCCCTTTTTCCTAGCCCCGGGCTTAGACACGTCGCTTATGCCCGCCCTTTGGGGGGCATCATGCTCCTGATGCGCCTCCGGGGTCCCGTCCCGGGAGCCGCTGATGCTCCTGATGCGCGCCTGGGGGTCCCGGGCTGGACCCGCTGATGCTCATGATGCGCGCCCTCTGGGGGCCTCCGTGGCGACGCAAAAAACCACGAAAAAAAAACCGTTCACCGGCGGCACGCGGGGGTCGGCGGCACTGGCGTCCGGCCTAATTCTGCTTCGCAGAAGGCCAGAGGCCAGCAAGGCTATTCCCGGGACGACCCGGGCTAAAAGGTCCGCATTTGCTCGGTCCTTTGGGGACCTCGCGCTGCCCGATTTAATGGCTACCGCCAGTGCCGCCGACCCCAGACCCAAGACAGTCGCATTGGGGCGGAAGGCAGGGTGGAGCGCGGGCAGGCGGGGGGGGCGGGGGCGGGGGGGGTGGGGGTGGGTGGGGGTGGAAAGGGGTGGGCGGGGGTGGGGGGTGTGGGGGGTGACGGTAGAGGGTTGGTGTCGGATTAGGGAGTTGGGGGCGGAAGGCAGGGGTGGACTGGGGGGCATAGAGATGAAGAAGCGATGAGAGCGGTGAGAGCGGGGGGGCGGTCGGATGGTGCACGATGGTGGGAGGGGGTAATGATGAGGGCTGGGGAGGGTTGGTGGGAGGGTTAGGGAGTGGGAGTGGGAGAGGGTGGGGGCGGCTGGCGGAAAGGGGGGCCTGACTCATTTGACCAGCTCTGGTGAGAGGGTTGGAGGGGGAGTTGGGGGCGGAAGGCAGGCGGAAGGCAGGGCAGTGATGAGAGCGGTAGGGCGGGCGTGGATTGGAATCCCTCAAACAAGAGATTTGTCGGGG